>JAFVLL020024618.1:0-22244 GCA_021397915.2 Tor tambroides | reverse complement strand
TGTGTGTGTGTGTGTGTGTGTGTGTGTGTGTGTGTCTGTGTGTGTGTCTGTGTGTGTGTGTGGGGTGTGTGTGTGTGTATGTGTGTGTGTTGCAGTGAGCAGTGTATCGAGGCGTATGAGCTGCTGCTGGCTCTGGCTGAGAGTGAACAGGGTCTGGTTTTGGGTCAGTTCAGAGCTGCTGGAGTCAGTGCTGTGGGTAAGACACACACACACACACACACGCACACACACACACACACACACATCCACACATCCACATCTAAGTCAGGACTAAGTCTCATACACTTCTGTTGTTTTTATATTATATACAGATAAGTGCTATAACCCAGGAGTTCCCAAACTTTTTTTGTCAGCTGGACCATTTGAGCTCAAATAATTTCTTAAATGCCCACTGAAGTTTTAATTTAATATTTCAATAATTTAACAACATATTTACATGTACTTGATCCTCTGATGTCAGTTAATGGTCACATGACATATACAGGTAAACAAATAAAATATATATATTTTTTAAATATAATACAAATTTACAAATACAAAAAAAAATGCAAATAAATATTTTTTATAAACTTTTTTAGATTTTTTTTTATTTAAAAAATATTTCTTAATTAATTTGACATTTTGATCATTTAGTTCTCTTTAAAATGTATAAACCCCAGTTTTTGAAACACTGCTATAACTAGGGCCCTTTGAAATCTGTTGTATTTTTTCCACATTTTTTTCCAAATTTTAGTAATTAAAAAGCATGTGTAAATAATTAAAATTGTGAAACCTGAACAATTAAATAATTTCTGAACATTTTTACAATAATAAGGACCAGATTAAATGTATTTTTCAGAAATTCTGTTTTATTTTTCCCAAATTCTGTTTTCTATTTAAATTAATTCTGTTTTAATAGGTTAATTAAGTTTTAGTTATCAAAAATCATGTTTAATGTTTTGAATTCATAAATTTTCAACAATTTATTTTTATTTATTTATTTATTTATTTATTTTAACATTTTTACAATAATAGTACCCTGTGAAATTCTGTGTTGTCTGTTTTATTTTTTCTGGATTTATTATTTAATGCAAATTTATTATCAAAAGCGATAGTAATGAAATGATGGCATAAAACTTTAACAGCTTAATTTATTTTTTGAAATATAATCAAATGAAAATTTAACAATTCGTCAAACAAAAAACTGGATTACTGTTCAAATGAAAGAACAAAATTGTGTGGCATTCCTTAAAAAAAGTTCATAGAAATATTATTGCCGCTTTTTCTACTGTAGTGTTATAGTATTGTATTTCGTAATATACAGTATTATATTTCTGTCACAATTTGTTCAAGTTAAACCAAGACAAAACCAAGACGTGCAGAGATGCGTAGAATATATAGACTTCATATTACATTTCATTTATATTTCATCAGTTTTACATTGATTTACTGTTTATTTCTGTGAAGCTGCTTCAAAGCAATCTGTATTGTATAAAGTGCTATAGAGATAAATGTGACTTCATACAGTCGTCTCTCCTTCATGCTCTCTGTTTGAGCATCATTTAATATCCTGCTTCTCCAGCGCTTCATTAACGGCTCATGAGTTATTAGCGTAATTAGTTTCTCTCCACACACTGAACATCTGAACACATCCACACCGCTGCTGGAGAAATTAAACATAAATTATTCAATAAAACCGTGTGAATTCAGCATGCCAAGATCCACAGAATCTCTGCCAGATTTATTCATTTATTTCTAAATATTGTCTTTGATTATTTTTCTTTTCATTATGATTGCATTTGGAAAGTGTTTTGCATTAATTACTAAATGTAGAGTTTTAATTAGATCATGTATTTTGCTAACAGTGTGGTATTTTCAGCTCTGATTAACATATTTTACCATATATTTACACCTGCTTGTAGAGTTACCCTGAATTTCCCCCACTGAAATTATGAAAATAGTATTTGTATTGTGTGTGGATCTGAACATACATCTGTGGTGCTTCATTTAGTGAATATGCGAATCATTGTGATACAGTATTATTGTGGGACTCACTTGACGGTGAAGCATGCGCTTTTGGAGACAAATCAGGACGAACTCTTAAGGACTTGGTTTATAAGATGGACCCAGAAAATCTTTTACAGTTTCTTTCAAAAGTGAATTTAAAGAATCTTTTATAGAATGTTTTATAATTGCTATGTTTGTATTGTGTACTAATGTATGTATTGTATCATCTTTGTTTGCCATAAAATAGCCTATGAAGCTGATGTGGCAATGAAATTAAAGGGACAAAAACATCAAAGTAGGCACACCACAGCTCCAGAGATATAGAAGTATTTAATTATGTTCTCACCACAGGTGACGTTTCGAGCTTAAACGCTCTTCATCAGACAATGAACAAACATGACAACGCCCTTATATACACAACACTAAATCACATGATTGCCTACATGACCACAAAAAAAGGGGCAATCAACAAATCAAATAAAAAAGGGCAAAAAGCAAATCACATAAAGGTGAAAACAGCAATAAATTACAAACACCAAATACATTTCACTAAATACCTGACTGCAAAACATTCCAAATTAAACCAAAGAAAAAATGCAAAAAATATATCCAAGACAGAACATAGAAAATATGTGTCCCTGGAGCACAAAAGCAGTCTTAAGTCGCTGGGGTATATTTGTAGCAATAGCCAAAAATACATTGTATGGTTCAAAATTATTGATTTTTCTTTTATGCCAAAAATAAGTAAAAGTAAAGATCATGTTGCATTAAGATATTTTATAAATTTCCTACTGTAAATATAACAAAACCTAATTTTTGATTAGTAATATGCATAGCTAAGAACTTCATTTGGACAACTTTAAAGGCGATTTTCTCAATATTTTGATTTTTTTGGACCCTCAGATTCCAGATTTTCAAATAGTTGTATCTCGGGCAAATATTGTCCTATCCTAACAAACCATACATCAATGGAAAGCTTATTTATTCAGCTTTCAGATGATGTATGAATCTCAATTTTGAAAAATTGACACTTATGACTGGTTTTGTGGTCCGGGGTCACATATAATATAACGTGGTCAATCTTACCATCTAAATCTTTATAATAATTAAAGAAAAGGGCGAATATCAAAATCTTCATTGAGACCATTAGGAGATAAAGTATTCAAAGTATATATCCAATATGCTTCACGTTGTAAGAGTAGATTGTTAATATCACCCCCTCTTTGAGGTAATTTAACTGCTTCGATGCCAATATATTGTAGAGTCGAAACCGAATGTTTAAACTTGGAAAAATGTTGTGCTACTGGACTGCTAGGGTCATGGTGCCTAATTGCACATCTATGTTCAGCAATACGAGTTTTGAGTTGTCTACTTGTTTTCCCCACGTAGCAATAAAATTAAATCAAATCTGTGATCCAGTATTTTCATGAGGTTGTGTAATATTTTTCCGTGTGTGTGTGATGTCAGGAGAGCAGGCGGGTGAAGAGAGCATCACACAGATCCTGAAGAAAGCTCACGACAGCAGAAAGACGGCAGAAAACGCTGCTAAAGACCTTCTGACGCGACTGGATGGCAGCTGCGGCGCTGCGTTTGCGGTCAGTGTTCAGCCCTGGGAGAGTCTCTCATCCAACAGCCACACCAGGTGAGACATTCATTGATTCTCCCTAATTCATCTTTTAAATCTTCCTTTCTAAACCGCTTATATACATTCAGAAAGTCTTCCAATTTTGTGGAGAATTCTTCTTATTTCTTATTTACATCTACTGAAGGGATTCCCTTCTTTTTTTGTTTTTGTCAGCCAAACCTCTCTCACCTAATATATATGGGTCAAAGATGTAAAGATGTCCACATCAAAATAAATTTACAAAAATGATTTGATGTCCATAGAAAGCACATTAAATGTAAGTAAAGTGTCTACTTTTAAGGTTTTAAATATGTTTTTGGAGAATAAAATGGCAAAATTTGGTTGAAATCATGTTACATTGTCATTCAGTGTAACACAATATTTATGTAAAAAATCAAACATGCTTATTTTGACTTGTTCATATTAAAATATATAAAAGAATAAGGGCGCATATTAAATTTTATTGTGTTTTAAATGAATAATAAATTCTTACTGACAAATAGGCAAAACCTAGGATAGTGGCAAATTTTAAAAATGTAAAATTACAACTAATTCGTATCTGGGGTGAAAGTAATTAGTCTTTTAATATGTCATAAATTGATTTCTGTTGTAAATATGCCTGACAAGACTGTTACACTGAATGACATTTTAGTGGCTGTCTTCTGTAAATCAGGGAAAAATGTATGATATTTATTTTGTGCTCAGACAAACAAAAACAAAATTGTAATTGAATTAAACAGAAAACTTTAAAAAAAAATTTAAAGCAGTATTACACTTATTGTTTTTATGCTTAAACCCTTTTTCGTCTTTGACCCATGTACTTGAAGTCCCACTGAGATTTTAGCTAATAAGTTAATCATTAAGTAACACATTTGCATGTTCACAGTTCTCCGATGCTGGTTAATGGTCCGATAACAAATAAAACATAAAATGTAAAGTGTAATTTTTGGGGGTGGGGGTGGGGGGATTATAGAAATTGTAGAAATTATAGAAATGAATACTTTTATTTAGCAAGGATGCTTTAAATTGTTCAACTTTGATGCTTTGATCACAGGAATAAATTACATTTTAACAGATAGAAAACAGTTATTTGAAGTAGTAAAAATATTTCAAAATTGTAATATTTTGCTGTACTTTGGATCAAATAAATGCAGGCTTGGTGAGCAGAAGAGACTTCTTTAAAAAAAATATTAAAAATCTACCAGGTGATATTTCATTTTCAGTTAATTAACTGATTTATGTATACATTTTTATATATTTATTAAAAAATAAATAAATGTATAAATAATGTATTTTAATAAATATATAAATTGATTTTTATGTATTTCTAAATATATTTATTCATTTATATAAACAATTGAAATACTTGTACATATATATATATCTATATATATATATATATATGTGTGTGTGTGTGTGTGTGTGTGTGTAAAATTTTCAGTTATTTATAATAATTATTTCAATTATTTATAATTATTGCAGCCACAGAAGGTAAGAGTTGTTTTTTTAGAAAAGTAGAAATGATTCTGTGTTCCATATGCACAGCCACACCAGATGTTTCCTGAAAAGGTGTGTTAATATGATTGATAACTGAAAGATATTTATGAAAGATACAGTTAATTAAGGATGAATAAAGAAAGCTGCTGTGGATTCCAGCAGCTGTGAGTATGATTCTGTGTGATTCTGCAGGTCTGCATTTCATCTGTCTGACAGTGTGTATGTGGTTCTGGTCCAGCGGTTGCCCATGACAACACACTCTCATCCTCGCTGCTCTGTGTGTGTGTGTGTGTGTGTGTGTGTGTGTGTGTTTGAGTGTGTGTGTGTGTGTGTTTGAGTGTGTGTGTGTGTGTGTGTGTGTGTGTGTGTGTGTTTGAGTGTGTGTGTTTGAGTGTGTGAGTGTGTGTGTGTGTGTGTGTGTGTGTGTGAAAGAGTGTGTGAAAGAGTGTGTGTGTGTGTGTGTGTGTGAGTGTGAGTACCTGCTGGGAGGTGAGTCACAGTATGAGACTGTCTGCAATAAGCCAATGTCCGTCTGTCATTTCTGCTGTATAAAATACATATTTAACACAGTACTGAACTCATGCACACATATATGACAAACCTTCATTAGCAAGACTGAAGCAGTTGCAGCAGATGCTGATCGGATGGATGTTTGTGCAGCAGTGAATCTCAATGAAAGCTCACCAACCTCCCCCCCCCCCCCCCCCCCACACCCACACACACACACACACACACACACACACACACACACGTCTGGTTTGCTATCCTTGTGGGGACTCTCCATAGGCATAATGGTTTTTCTGCTGTACAGACCGACATTCGCCACCCTACACCCACCCTACACCTAAACCTACCCCGTACAGAAAACTTTCTGCATTTTTACATTTTCAAAAAACTTCATTCTGTGTGATTTATAAGCTTGTTTACCCGTGGAGACCTCAATTTAGGTCCCCACCGTGACACAAGTCCCCATGAGTCTGTGTGTGTTCAGGTTTAAGTCCCCACCAGGATAGAAAAACAGGTACACACACACACACACACACACACACACACACACTCACACTCACACACACACACACACACACACACACACACACACACACACTCACACTCACACTCACACACACACACACACGCGTGCGCGCGCGCACACACACACACACACACACACACACACACACACTGACAGGAGGAGGGCGAGTGAATTGCACTGATGTCTCGTGTAATTCATCAGGCTGCTGCAGCAGCGTTTCATTATTTGAAATGAAAAATAAATGATGTCTGCTGTAACCATTCCATGACTGTTATTTATGAATTCATGAAGTATTTTGTTTATTTTCAATAAATAACAAATTACAAGTTTATTACATGTAGCTATTAGTAAAACTAAATTACTGTTAGCTACTACCCTAAATTTTTAATTTACATTATTTTTGTAAAATATTTATAGGACAAAATGGGTAACATTTTAGTATATCACTGTTAACTAGTTACTTATTAGCACGCCTGTTATTAACGTATTGCCTGTTTATTAGTACTTACAGACTTTTTTCCTGAGTAACCGATGAGCGGCGCCATGATGGATTCTAACTTCAGTTTGGGTGCTCTCTCGTGTTCCGGTCGCCATAGAAACCCATGTTAAAACGGGGTAAAAAACATCGACTGAATTTAAACTTTTTCAATATAACTAGGTTAAGGTGTGCTGTTGTTGGTTGCCACAGTAACGGTAATAAGCTAAGAAATTCCTTTAAAATACTTGTTTTGCGTACCAGAAAACCTGTCCACGTCCGGCGCTGTATGCATGACTTGCAGCGCTTAAGTTAAAATACTGAGTGTGAAATAATAAAATATTATGTTAAAATAATGTGTGCTCTTATCATTCTCCCGATCGGGAGCTATAACGTTATATGCACACGTGCGCTCATCTGTTTTCAATGCAGCTAACCTCGCGTTGCTTCATGTCGTCTTCCCACTCATTAAACTATGACAGGTCCTTTACTGCAAAAAGACTGTCACTGCGGCACTCTAAAGTGATTAAACTATGGCGCCATGTGCTTTTTAAACCATTTTCATAGGTGTCACGTTATATTGTTGCCTTGGAAAATATGTAATTGTGACTAGAAGCCAGAGACCGGAAATGTAAAGCACCGTAATATATATATATACACACACACACTATGCAATAATATACTGTACTATATATATTCTTATTTTATTTAATTTTTTTTTTTTTTGGTAAAGCTTTTACTCATGTCAGCAGTGTCTGTGAGTCTGGACTGTGATCTGTGTTTTTCTGGAGGTTTGCGGCTCATCTGTTGTTCTGGATGATAATCCTGCAGTGAACGGATGGGATTTCAGGCTCATTGCAGCTTCTCAAATAACCAGACATTGATTTTTCCCTTTATCCTCCATACAGCATTACGGCGGTTCTAAACTGTGTGTTTACAGATGAGGAGAAGCGGAGCTGATCTCCTGTGTTTACTGCTGGTCTCTGCCGTTCAGATCTGTTCTGATGCTCTTATTGAGTTTTAATGAGACAGTTGTTGAGTTTCCAGCTCTCATTGTTTTACCGTGGTAATCTGGTCCTGCTTGCTGAAGTGTAAATGATTATGAATATGTCTGTTGATGATGTTCATCACCGTTAGACCTGCGATTGTTGAGTTTATAATGACTGACAGACCTGAAGATTAGAAGTGTGTGTGTGTGTGTGTGTGTGTGTGTGTCAGCAGTGTTTCTGTGCAGATGGAGATAATTGGGATTGTCATTGTAATTAGGGGCTTTGCTAATTGAGGGAGGGAGATTGATTTGGAGGTGTTTTCACGCTTCATTGTGATTGTGTTTAGTCTTGTTCACACTGATGATGATTAAACCGCTGGCGTCACAGTGCTTTCTCACACTCATCTCACCAGAAATCAACAACTCTGGTTAAAAACAAATGATGGTCTGGCACATTGTCTCTGCCATGAATGGCCCTGGCTTATCAATAATAATAATAATAATAATAGCTCCCATTGGTATTAAAATAAATATATACCTTTATTTTAAATATAAAATAATTAATAATTACTCTTATTAATATTTAATTACAAACATTTAATGTAAATATAATTAATAATTATTATTTTTATCAGAAAATTATAAAAAATACAATATAAAATAATGAATAATAATAATAACTACTCTTATTATTAGTAAAATAATTATATAATTCTTTATAAAATGCTACTACTACTACTACTACTACTACTATTAAAAATAATTATTAAAAGTCATAAAAATGTATTCAATTAACAGTAATAATATTTAAATCATGTACTTATATATAACAGTAAATAATATTTAATTTGTGTAATGCATTTTGTAATTATTTTGTAATAATTACTCTTGTTTTATAAATAATTGATATTAATAATAATAATTTCTTAATAAATAAAAATTAAAATTCTAAAATTTATTGTACAATAACTTTATTAAAAGTACTTTCTTAAAAATATTATATTATAAAAATTTACTATACAAAATTCTAATAATAATTGCTCTTATTAAAAATTAATTATAGAAATGTATTAAAATAATATCATAATAACTAAATAATATAAATTATTTGTGTAATAATATATTAGTATAATAGTATAATTATATAATAGTATAATTATGTTGTAATTTTTACTTTAATAATAGTTATTATTATTATTATTAATTATTGTTTTATAATTAAATATATTTTATGATACATGTTTATAATTCTTTGGATTATAATAATAATAATAATAACAATAATAATTATTATTATCTGAAATATTGTATTATAAAAATGTACTATACAAAATTCTAATAATGATTACTCTTATTAAAAATTAATTATAGAAATGTATTAAAATGATATAATAACCAAATAATATAAATTATTTGTGTAATAAATTGTATAATTATGTTGTAATTTTTATTTTAATAGTTATTATTATTAGTTATTATTTTATAATTAAATATATTTTATAATACATGTTTATAATTCTTTGGATTATAATAATAATAATAATAACAACAACAACAATAATAATTAATTATCTGAAATATGGGAATTGGCTAAATAATCCAGTTTTATGGTCGGTGAGAATAATAAAAATTTGAGTTTTTACGAAAAGTCTTTAAAAAGAGTTTTATGGTTATGGCATTGAAATGTTTCTTTGAATATAAATGTTCTGAATGTTTCAGCACCACCAGCTCGACGGCCAGCAGCTGTGACACTGATTTCTCCAAAGACGACGAGCAGCGTCTGAAGGACTACGTGCAGCAGCTGAAGAACGACCGAGCGGCGGTCAAGCTGACCATGCTGGAGCTGGAGAGCGTCCACATCGACCCACTGAGCTGCGACATTAAACCCCGCGGAGACTCGCAGAGGCTCGACCTGGAGAACGCTGTGCTCATGCAGGAGCTCATGGCCATGAAGGTGAAGCCCAGAAACCAACCTCATGCTGATCTAAAATTAATAAATAATAAATAATAAATCTCTCAGAAAATTTATCTCGATTAGGAACACTTAGTTCATGATTCTGATGTTAAATTTAGGGCAAATGCTCATTAAGGCTGCATTTATTTAATCAAAAATCCAGTAAAAATTGTGAAATATTATTATAATTTAAAATAACAGTTTTCTTTGTGAATATCTGTTAAAATGTAATTTATTTCTGTAATCAAAGCTGAAATTTCAGCATCATTACTCCAGTCTTCAGTGTCACGATCTTCAGAAATCATTCTAATATGCTGATTTGCTGCTCAAGAAACATTTCTGATTATTGCCAATGTTGAAAACATTATTATTAACTAAAACTAAAACCATAAAAAAAAAACATTTTTATTACTTGAGACATTACATCAACTGAAATAAAATATTTTATTAAATAAAATGTATACATTAACTGAAATAAAAATAAAATACTTTGTTTGAAAATAAAATAAAATTTGTTCCAGCTAGTTGCCAAGGCAACATTTCTCATTTCAATTTAGTTTTAAAAGTACTAAAATAACTAAAACTAAATAAACTAAAGCTAAAAATTAACTTAACAAAAACTATAGACATGTAAAAGAAAAAGAATAAAAATGACATTTTAATTTAAAAAAAATAATAATAATTGCAATAAAAATAACATAATAAAACTTCAAATTTAAAATGACAACAGAAAATATAAATAAAAAATGTAATAAAAATTAAAACAAAAAAATTTACAAAACCTATAGTAGCTTATCAATTATACTAAAATAACACTGTTTTATTATCTTTTTTTATTATTATTTTATCTAATATGCTGATTTGCTGCTCAAGAAACATTTCTGATTATTGCCAATGTTGAAAACATTATTATTAACTAAAACTAAAACCATAAAAAAAAACATTTTTATTACTTGAGACATTACATCAACTGAAATAAAATATTTTATTAAATAAAATGTATACATTAACTGAAATAAAAATAAAATACTTTGTTTGAAAATAAAATAAAATTTGTTCCAGCTAGTTGCCAAGGCAACATTTCTCATTTCAATTTAGTTTTAAAAGTACTAAACTAATTAAAACTAAATAAACTAAAGCTAAAAATTAACTTAACAAAAACTATAGACATGTAAAAGAAAAAGAATAAAAATGACATTTTAATTTAAAAAAAATAATAATAATTGCAATAAAAATAACATAATAAAACTTCAAATTTAAAATGACAACAGAAAATATAAATAAAAAATGTAATAAAAATTAAAACAAAAAATTTTACAAAACCTATAGTAGCTTATCAATTATACTAAAATAACACTGTTTTATTATCTTTTTTTATTATTATTTTATATATATATATATATATATATGTGTATGTGTGTGTGTGTGTGTGTGTGTGTATTCACATCTTATTTTTATTATCTGTGTGTTGTTGTTTCTGAGTACTGGAAGCTGTGACTCTAAAACAAATTCCTTGTATGTGCAAACATACTTGGCAATAAAGCTCATTCTGATTCTGACTGAAAACATTTGTGCTGCCCAATATTTTTGTGGAAACCATGATACGTTTTATTTTTCAGGAATCACAGATGAACAGAAAGTTCAAAAGAACAGCATTTATTTGAAATAGAAATCTTTTCTAACATTATAAATGTATTTACACTTTTGATCAATTTAATGCATCACTGATGAATGAAAGTATCAATACATTTAAAATATATATATATATAAAATTATTGATCCCAAACTTTTGAACAGTAATTTAAAATATATTTTAGAATCCATCTGCCATTGACAAACACAATAATTCATCTACTGATACAGTCAGACATTATAATGGAGCAAAAGCTGTAAGTTTGTTGGATGAATGACTGAAGCTTGAGTTTATCACTGTCAGATGAAATCTTTAAAATGATGCAGCAGATCGGTGCGCTTCAGTTTGCCAATGTTTCTCACAGAAAGTGCAGCAAATGAAGCTGTTTCTCATCTCCATGACTCTTTCTGTCCATTTGATCTGCTGTGGTTGTCCATCAGCTCACTGTTCCCCCTCAGTCAGTCACTCTGAGTCACGTCGGTGACCGACGAATGGGATCTCGCTTCGAGAGACCAATCTACTTCGAGTGTAAACTAAACAAGCCAATGCACATTGGCATGCGATAATTGCATCCAGCTGCTGCTCGTCACAGCACGAGCATAAGTAGGCAGCAGGTGCAACGCATACTCAGCTTTTCACTTCGGAGCCGAGCGGATCTATCGTTCTGCTCTGCCTTTCGTCTGAGAGTGATTTCTGACGAGACAACGAGTGCTCTGGGAAGAGGCTTTTTCGACTGGTGTTGGTGTGACGGCGCTGCAGCGGTGGTTCCCCTGTGCGCTTCAGCACTAAAAGAGCTCATTTCCCAAAAAGATCATACACGTGTGCGTCTTTGCAAAGATGACGGCGCGTCTTTCTAAAGATGCCGTTTCACCCATCCGTTTCTGGATGTGGTCGTTTCCTGGCGCCGAATGACGGTCACTTCCACCTGGATGCTTCCACCTGGAGGGGTAACCCTCGTCTCCCATCCAGGGCCTGTAAGCTCTCATCCATGCTTACGGCACCGCTGGACAGACTGCCTCCGCCCTGCATGCCATGGCACTCCTGCAGGTATATCAGGCCAAGGCATTAAAAGAGTTGCACGAGGGTAGTTCTGACCCAGGGCTGATGCAGGAGCTGCGCGCAGCGACGGACCTCGCCCTGAGAGTGACGAAAGTCACTGCGCGCTCCCTTGGTCAGACAATGGCCATGTTGGTGGTCCAGGAACGCCACCTCTCGCTGAACCTGGCGGATATGCAGGAGACCGACAAATATCGTTTTCCCGACTCCCCTATCACCCAGGCTGGCCTTTTCGGCGATGCAGTCGAGAGCTTTGCTCAACATTTCTCGGCTGCCTAGCAGCAGATGGAGGCAATTAAAGTTTCTGGCCAGAAACGCATTTTCGAATGCATCCGTCCCCAAGATTGGTTTGCAGCAATCGACCAGAAGGATGCGTACTTTCATGTCTCGATCCTCCCTCGGCACAGGCCGTTTCTCCACTTCGTGTTCGAGGGGCGGGCATATCAGTACAAAGTCCTTCCCTCCGGGCTGTCTCTGTCCCGCGTCTTTACAAAAGTTGTGGACGCGGCCCTTGTTCCCATGAGAGAACACGGCGTTCGCATTCTCAACTACCTGGACGACTGGCTCATTCTGGGTCAGTCGCAGGATCAGATGTGCGAGCACAGTGACATGGTGCTCAGTCACCTCAGCCAGTTGGGACTTCGGGTCAACTGGGAAAAGAACAAACTCTCTCCAGTACAGAGGATCTCTTTTCTGGGTATGGAGTTGGACTCGGTCAACCTGACAGTACGCCTCACAGAGGAACGTGTTCGGTCAATGCTGAACTGCTTGAATTTTTGCTTGAACAGTGGCCCCACTGAAACAATTTCAGAGGCTCCTGGGGCATATGGCATCTGCAGCCGCGGTAACGCTGCTCAGACTGTTTCATATGAGCCCGCTTCAGCACTGGTTTCATGGCCAAGTCCCGAGATGGGCGTTGCAGCGCGGCATGCACCGAGTGACGATCACTCTGGCCTGTCTCCAAGCTTTCAGCCTGTGGTCAGACCCTGCATTTCTACGGGCAGGAGTTCCTCTAGTACAGGTGTCCAGGCATGCTGTTGTGTTCACAAGATGCCTCCACCACAGGCTGGGGTGCCACGTACAACGGGCATGCAGCTTTGGGGGGGGATGTGGACAGGCCCCATCTGCATTGGCACATCAATTATCTCGAGTTGCTTACAGTACATCTTGCGCTGGGCTGCTTCAAAATGCTGCTACGAGGCAAGCACGTACTGGTCCATACGGACAACACTGCGGCCGTTGCGTACATCAACCACCAGGGTGGTCTATGCTCCCATCATATGTCGCAACTCGCCCGCCATCTCCTCCTATTGAGTCAGAAGCATCTGAGGTCGCTTCGTTCCATTTACATTCCGGGCCTGCTCAATCATGCAGCCAACGAGCTTTCACGGCAGCATGCGCTTCCGGGAGAATGGAGACTCCATCCCCAGGCAGTCCAGCTGATATGGAGACACTTTGGAGCCGTACAGGTAGACCTGTTTGCCTCTCCAGACACGTCCCATTGCCAGCTGTTCTATTCCCTGACCGTGGGGAACCCTCGGCACGGATGCACTGGCACACAGCTGGCCCCGGGCTGACGCAAGTATGCCTTTCCCCCAGTGAGCCTGCTTGCGCAGACACTGTGCAAAGTCAGGGAGGACGAGGAGCAGGTCCTGCTAGTTGCACCTTACTGGCCCAACCGGACCTGGTTCCCGGAACTGATGCTCCTCACGACAGCCCCTCCCTGGCGCATTCCTCTGAGGAAAGATCTACTTTCTCAGAGACGGGGCACCCTCTGGCACCCGCATCCAGATCTGTGGAACCTCCACGTGTGGTCCTTAGACGGAACGCGGAGGTCCTAGGTGATCTACCCCAGGCGGTGGTGGACACCATCACTTCGGCAAGAGCACCCTCTACGAGGCGTGCCTATACCTTGAAGTGGAACCTGTTCGTTGAATGGTGCTCTTCTCACCAAGAAGACCCCCGGAGATGCCCGATCAGAGCGATGCTTTCCTTCCTCCAGGAGGGGTTGGAGCGAAGGCTGTCTCCCTCCACCCTAAAAGTGTATGTTGCCGCAATTGCCGCACATCACGATCCTGTAGACGGTGAGTCTTTGGGGAAGCACGACCTGATCATCAGGTTCCTGAGGGGCGCGAGGAGACTAAATCCTCCTCGCCCGAGCCCCATACCCTCTTGGGATCTCCCTTTAGTGCTTATGCCATTGCAGAGGGCCCCCTTTGAGCCGTTGCAGTCTGCAGAGCTGAGAACTCTGTCTGTAAAGACAGTGCTCTTAACTGCGCTGGTTTCCATCAAGAGGGTAGGGGACCTGCATGCATTTTCGGTCAACGAATTGTGCCTGGAATTCGAGCCGGCCGACTCACGTTATCCTGAGACCCTGGCCCGGATATGTGCCCAAGGTTCTCACCACGCCTTTCAGGGATCTGAAACCTGCAAGCGCTCCCCTCGGAGGAGGCAGACCCAGCCCTAGCTTTGCTCTGTCCCGTTCGTGCTTTGCACATATATGTGGACCATACGCAGAGCTTTAGGACCTCAGAGCAGCTCTTCGTCTGTTACGGAGGCCAGCAGAAGGGAAAGGCTGTCTCCAAGCAGAGGCAGGCCCACTGGATAGTGGATGCCATCATCTTGGCGTATCAAACCCAAGGTGTGCCCTGCCTCCTCGGGTTGAGAGCACACTTGACAAGGAGTGTTGCTTCCTCCTGGGCGCTGGGGCAAGGCACCTCGCTGCAAGATAGATTTAGAGCTGCGGGCTGGGCGACACCCAACACGTTTGCTAGGTTTTATAGCCTTCGTGTAGAGCCAGTGTCCTCTCGTGTACTCGCCTCGAGTAGCCAGTAAAGCCAGAGGTACGGCTCGGTGTCTCGCTTGCTGCGCCATTCCCCTCTACGGACCGGATACGTGCGCCTATTCTGCTCTTCAGTTCATTTCCCCATATGGCGAACCCTGTGGAGTTCCTCCATCACCCTTGGCAGCGGGACATGGTGGAGCGTCCGGCGCCACGCCTAACACTCGTAAAGTGGCCTGTGCTAGGCTAGGTGTCATATGTTGTGATCCCCATGGTGATCCCATGTGTGTATTCTTCCACGGTACGGTTCCCCTTTCGGTGAGCCCGCGTCTTCCCTTGGCAGATTCCGCTCCGGTGTCCCTGCCGTTGTTGACTCCCTCCTAACTGGGCCGGAGCCACCTCAGAGACATTCCATATGTTGTTCTGCCCTTAATGCCAGGTCCATAGCTGTAATCTCCACATGATACCTCCCTGCGGGCAGGATGTGGATTCCGCAGCGTCCCTGGAAAGGGTATGCTTTCCCAGTGTTATCCAATAAGTCTTACTGTATGGGTCTAGTGGAACAACAGTAATAGACTCTCTCCACATGAGCCCTGTCCTATCTTCCACCCCAGTTGCTGCGGGGGGACCAGGTGGCTTACGAGGGGGGCTGGAAGGGGCAGCAGCATGGCGCTTTGGTAGGGATCCCATTCGTCGGTCACCAACGTGACTCACTGAAGGGGAACGTCTCGGTTACATATGTAACCCTCGTTCCCTGAAGGAGGGAACGGAGACGTCACGTCCCATCGCCACGGCCACTGTACCATCGCTGAGCGGCTGGGTTCCTGGCTCGGCTCCTCAGCGAAAAGCTGAGTATGCGTTGCACCTGCTGCCTACTTATGCTTGTGCTGTGACGAGCAGCAGTTGGATGCAATTATCACATGCCAATGTGCATTGGCTCGTTTAGTTTACACTTGAAGTAGATTGGTCTCTCGAAGCGAGATCCCATTCGTCGGTCACCGACGTGACGTCTCCGTTCCCTTCTTCAGGGAACAAGGGTTACATATGTAACCAAGACATTTCTTCTCGTTTGATCCGTCTGTGACCTTCAGCTTTGGCATTCAGAGCAGCAGCGCATGTTTGAAATGTGAGATCCGATCAGAAACGAGATGATTTAGATATGAGCCGCTCTGTCAGCTGACATTTCTACAAAAACACTGACACCAGATCAGAGTGAAAGACTCAAAGAATAAATGACCTTCAGAGATTCACTGTGTGATTCACTTCTAATAGGATGTGGCAGAAACTTTGGGTCTAAAAAAAACAAATACAGTTTCAGTGCGTGTATGTGTGAGATTCCCAAACTTCTTTGTTAGTCGAAACTTTTTGACCTAAAATATTTTCTTAAAGTTAACTTTTCGGTAATTTATAAACACATTCACATTTACGGTTATCGGATCATGTGACGAAAGGAAACAAAATATTTTGTCTTTTTTAATAATTATTTTTAAAATTATTTAAAAAACAAATTTCAAATAAAGTATTTCATCTTTTTAGTAAGTTTTATTTTTATTTTAAAATTATTTATTTTAAAATAATATAAATTTATTTTTTAAATTATTTTTATGAATGTTTTTTTATTTTTTCATTTTGATTATTTTATTTGAAAATTATTTAATCTTTCAAATAAAATATTTAATCTTTTTTAATGTTTTATTTTATTCATTTTATTTGTAATTATTTAAATATATTTCAAAAATATTTCATATTGTTCACATTTTTTATAATATTTTATATTTTAGTGTTTTATTTTTTTTAAATATTCATTTTAATGTATTTCAATGAAAATATTTAATTTTTTTTAGCAAGTGTTTTTTTTTGTTAATTTAAAATAATTTATTTGAATGTTATTTCAGAAATATGTAATATTATTTATTTTAATGTTGCATTTTTATAATTGAATTAATTAGTTCTCTTTTCATCAGCTGAGAAACCCCCATTTGGGAAAGCCAAAGAGTTTTTCTCTTGTTTATATAGATTATAAGTCAATATAATGTGACGTGTGAGGATGGGTTCTGTAGGTCACAGATGTGTGTGTGTGTGTGTGTGTGTGTGTGTTCAGGAGGAGATGGCGGAGCTGAAGGCTCAGCTGTATCTGCTGGAGAAGGAGAAGAAGGCTCTGGAGCTGAAGCTGAGCACGCGAGAGGCTCAGGAACAGGCCTATCTGGTGCACATCGAGCATCTGAAGTCTGAGGTGGAGGAGCATCAGGAGCAGAGACGCCGATCGCTCAACTCCAGCAGCAGTGCTGGAGCCAAAGACAAGAGCAGCAAGGTACAGTTCACACAGAAAAATCCTAAATACTACAGTATTTCATCGTTTTAGTGGAAATTTTGAGAAAATACAGTTTAAAACCGTAAGATTTGTGAACATCTCACAACTTTAATGTACAACCCTAACCATACCACTACCATACAAAAATTATGAAATATTATGAACTATTATTAAAATTTAAAATAACTGTTTTCTATTTTATTATATTTTTAAATTTATTTTATTCCTGCGATGCAAAGCAGTTCTATTTTATTATCATTGAGATACTATTATAGGTTTTGTTCATATCTTGAAATATATTTTATTTTTATATTTGTATTTTTATTAAATTACATTTTATTTTTATATTTTATATTTAATCTTAGTCTTTTAGTAATTTTATTTATTTAATAATTTAGTAATTCTGTCTGTCAATCATCTATCTGTCAGTCATCTGTCTGTCTATCCGTCCATCTGACTACTGTCTGTCTGTCTGTCTGTCAGTCAGTCACTCTGTCTCTCTGTCAGTCACTCTGTCACTCTCTGTCTGTCTGTCTGTCACTCTGTCTGTCTGTCTGTCTGTCTGTCAGTCACTGTCTGTCTGTCATTCTGTCTGTCTGTCTACTGTCTGTCACTCTGTCTGTCTGTCTGTCAGCCACTCTGTCTGTCACTCTGTCTGTCTGTCACTCTGTCTGTCACTCTGTCTGTCTACTGTCTGTCTGTCACTCTGTCTGTCTTCTGTCTGTCTGTCAGTCACTCTGTCTGTCAGTCACTCTGTCTGTCAGTCACTCTGTCTGTCTGTCACTCTGTCTGTCTACTGTCTGTCACTCTGTCTGTCTGTCTGTCACTCTGTCTGTCTACTGTCTGTCACTCTGTCTGTCTGTCAGTCACTCTGTCTGTCAGTCACTCACCTCTCATCACTCTGTCTGTCACTGTATATCTGTCATCTGTCTGTCAGTCCTCTGTCCTGTCCCGCATGTCTGTCTTCTGTCTGTCAGCATATAGTCATCTCTCTGTCTGTCTGTCAGTCTGTCTGTCTGTCAGTCACTCACTCTGTCTGTCTGTCTGTCACTCTGTCTGTCACTCTGTCTGTCTCTGTCCTCTGTGTCCACATCAGTCCCATCTGTCTGTCCCATTAAACAAATGTCCTCTGTCTCTGCTGTCTGTCTGTCACGTCTGTACGTAGATTCACTCTGTCATCCTCTGTCATCTGTCTGTGTCACTCATTCTTCTGTCTGTCTGTCTGTCTTCTGTCTGTCTGTCTGTCTGTCTGTCTGTCTGTCAGTCACTCTGTCTGTCTGTCTGTCTGTCTGTCTGTCAGTCACTCTGTCTGTCACTCTGTCTGTCTACTGTCTGTCTGTCACTCTGTCTGTCAGTCACTCTGTCTGTCACTCTGTCTGTCTACTGTCTGTCTGTCACTCTGTCTGTCAGTCACTCTGTCTGTCACTCTGTCTGTCTACTGTCTGTCTGTCACTCTGTCTGTCAGTCACTCTGTCTGTCACTCTGTCTGTCTACTGTCTGTCTGTCACTCTGTCTGTCTTCTGTCTGTCTGTCAGTCACTCTGTCTGTCTGTCTGTCTGTCAGTCACTCTGTCTGTCAGTCACTCTGTCTGTCTGTCAGTCTGTCTGTCTGTCTGTCAGTCACTCTGTCTGTCACTCTGTCTGTCTACTGTCTGTCTGTCACTGTCTGTCTTCTGTCTGTCTGTCTGTCAGTCACTCTGTCTGTCTGTCTGTCTGTCTGTCTGTCTGTCAGTCTGTCTGTCTGTCTGTCTGTCAGTCACTCTGTCTGTCAGTCACTCTGTCTGTCACTCTGTCTGTCTACTGTCTGTCAGTCACTCTGTCTGTCTGTCTGTCAGTCACTCTGTCACTCTGTCTGTCTGTCACTCTGTCTGTCTGTCTGTCTACTGTCTGTCTGTCTGTCACTCTGTCTGTCTGTCAGTCACTCTGTCTGTCTGTCTGTCTGTCTGTCTGTCAGTCACTCTGTCTGTCTGTCTGTCTGTCACTCTGTCTGTCTGTCTGTCACTCTGTCTGTCTGTCTGTCTGTCTGTCTACTGTCTGTCAGTCACTCTGTCTGTCTGTCAGTCACTCTGTCTGTCACTGTCTGACTGTCAGTCACTCTGTCTGTCTGTCAGTCACTCTGTCTGTCTGTCTGTCTGTCTGTCAGTCAGTCACTCTGTCTGTCTGTCTGTCTGTCACTCTGTCTGTCTGTCTGTCTGTCACTCTGTCAGTCTGTCTGTCACTCTGTCTGTCAGTCAGTCAGTCTGTCTGTGTCCAACTCGACAACAGCAAGTTGTGCTTGTGTGAATTATTGACGAGTATCTTTCCTCTGTGTTTGGATCGATCGCTGGTGTCTCTGCTGTGAAAGCGGTCTGTCTGTGGGTGTGAGAGCGGGTTCAACTGCTGTGTTGCGCAGGCATCTGCATCTGTTACAGTCTCTGCAGAATGCTATGATATTGCTAGTGCAGCGCTTTACTGTACACATAATCCTCTTTATCTATAGGCACCAGATGAGGCTTAGTTATGTTTTAACGATAATTTAAGATAGTTGCATTTACATTTATGTATTTAACAAGTGCTTTTATACAAAGCAACTCATGATGAAGAAGCAAATAGAGTTTTGTCAGTTCATGCATTCCCTGGAAATTGATTTCATGACCTCTGTGTTGCTAGAGCCATGATCTGTTTGAGCTTCAGGATTACAGTTTTATTATCATTATCACTTAAATATAACTGCTTATCAAATAAATAAATGGACATGAAATATTGCTTCATGTAAAGGGTTTCATTACTTTAGAAGAACAAGAATGAAACTAGGACTTATTTTAGTGGTTCTCAACTAGAGAGCCTCAAGATGACTTTATTTAAAATGAGCTAAAACAGCTAAAAATCAAGACATTTTTATTTTAATTCACCCCTTCAACAACGTTATTATATTTAGTTAGTCTTTAAAGAACAAGGAGTCTGAAAATCTGGATGTATGAAATAGGCCTTAATTTCTTTAATTTAAGGCCTCCTCCCGCTCATTTTTATTTATTTTCTTTAATTTATTTATTTTGAATTAGCTTTTATTTTTATATTTTCAATTTTCATTTTAAGTTTAAATGAATTGTAAGTTTTAGTTTAAATTTTGGTAATTTTAGTAAATTTTTAAAATTGTAGTTGTTTAGTAATGTGCTTTGGCCATTTTTATTTAATTTTTATGTTTCTATGTAGCTATCATTTATTTTTGTTTTAGTTTTAGTAATTTTTGTAGTTCAGCTTTTTCAGTCAGTTGCCAAGGCAACATTTTTTTTTTTTTAAATGTTGAAGGGTTTTTTTATATTTATATTTTTATGTATATTTGCCTTTTTTTATTGCTTTGTTAATATTTCAGTTTAGCTTTATTTTTTGTTTCCTTTTTAATTTTAATTTTTTTTTTTAGCTTAAGTAATTTACTACTTCAACTAATTTCAGTTAGTTGCTAAGGTTGATTCTGGTGTTTCTAAGGTTTTCCAAATTTAAGTTTTTCATATAATATTTATATTTTATTTGATGTGCGTTTTACTTTTTTTTTCTCTCTCTCTCTTTTATATTTCTGATTAGTTTGTCATTTGCATAAAATTCAATGTGCTGTGAAACTGTCCATCCAAGATATTGAAGGAACTAGTGATTAGACAGTGAATTTTGATATATATATATGTGTGTGTGTGTGTTAATGAGCTCATGATTGTGATGTCATCAGCATTAATATGTTGCTTTCTGAATTGACTTTTTTTTTTACATTTAGTTTTAATAATTCATCTCTTTAGATGTGGAGAGCAAGTTTTAAGCACTGAAAGTTACAGTGTGTTACACAGAAAACAGGATTGATGCACATTTGAGACAAGAGACTTTGATGTTCTATGATATGAGGCATTTAAGGCATCATTTTTGGTAAATGAGAAGAATGAGATTAAATGCAGACACATAAATCTGTAATATCGGATTGACTGATATCTGTGTGTGTCTGCAGGACTCTGATTCTCCAGCGATCAGTCTGTCTGATCTGAGGAGTCTGAGCGACAGTGACCTCGCAGCAGAGCTCACCAGCGCCCTCAGGAGGTCAGTTACTGTTACACCTCGGAGCCAGACATATCAAATAATAACCCAGAAAATAAAATATCAGGCTCATATAATCTGATACAGTGAGAATATGGAGAAAAAACAGCTCAGATTTATGATGAGGAAATTCTGATGTTTGTGATGTAAATCAATGAGATCTTTCTAACAGTACAGCAGATACTGACATAAACTGATCTAAATATCAGTGGACACTCTATATGTCCAATAATATGTGACCTTGGACCACAAAACCAGTCATAAGGGTAAATTTTTTGAAATGTAAAATTTTAATTGATATTTATACAGCACCTGAAAGCTGAATAAATGAGCTTTGATTTATGGTTTGTTAGGATTGGACAATATTTGGACAAGATTTGACAGCAGAAAGACATCGTAACTCTACATGTGTTTGTGATGTGTGTCTGTCTGTCTGTCTGTCTGTCTGCGTGTGTCTGTCTGTGTGTCTGTCTGTGTGTGTGTGTGTGTGTCTGTCTGTCTGTGTGTGTGTGTGTGTTGCAGAGAGAAGAAGCTGAAGGGTCGTGTTCAGGAGTTGGTGGCAGCATTAGAAAGACTGACTAAGAGCAGTGAAGTCAGACATCAGCAGTCAGCGGAGTTTGTTAACGACCTGAAACGAGCCAACAGGTAAACACACACACACACACACACACACACACACACACACACGTCTGGTTTGCTATCCTTGTGGGGACTCTCCATAGGCGTAATGGTTTTTCTGCTGTACAGACCGTATATTCTATCACCTAACACCAACCCTACACCTAAACCTACCCCTTACAGGAAACTTTCTGCATTTTTACATTTTCAAAAAACTTCATTCTGTGTGATT
>JAFVLL020024616.1:0-26369 GCA_021397915.2 Tor tambroides | reverse complement strand
GTAAAAGAGAGAGAGAAGAAAGACAAAGACATGCTTGCTTTAATAGTGCTCTTTAGAGGATGGCATGTGATTAAAATCTTGTATCAGCAGGTTAGGCCTAAAAGGAGCATTAATGGTCTCTGTTCTGATCTCCTAATTGAATTTGGTGAGGAAAAATTTAGATCGGTTAGATAGAATGAAGTTTATCTGAAGGTCCATGCAGTGCTTTGGTTTCTCAGTATGTTCTTATACGGAGAAACCAAAGAGAACACTTCAATGCCACAATCAGAGTGTTGTCAGTTTAGTAGCTGAGGTTTTGTCTTGGGGTCTGATCACAAAAATCAATTTCATGTCCACGGGTATATTTATGTTGTATAGTGCAAACATGCATTTTCTGATGTCCAATAAAAAGCATCTCCTGCTGTTGCTAATTCAATGTAGTGTTCCATCATGCACAGTAAGTTGCAGCTTGGCTTCCTTGCACTAAGTTACACGTCTACAATAAATTACAGCAGAGGGCTTTAGTCAGCACTTCTGGGTGAGGCGATTCAGAGGACAACCGTTCATTTCCTGAGTGATTCATAATGCTTAGGTTGCATTACCTTACACAGCATTTCGTCTCTGATATATAAAACAAATGCCACACCTTCTGGCCTTATGATCCATAATACTGATACAGTCTACCTTAAATGTACAAGTGACAGTTGAGGTACCAAAGGATATTGTAAAGATAATTTATCATTTTTGCTTATTTGTCTGTACACAACTGTTCAAAGTTTAGGGTTAGTGCAATGAAAGACGTCTCTTATGCTCATCAAAGCTCATCAGAAATACAGTAAAATATTATTACAATCTAAATAACTGTTTTCTATTTTAATATATTTTAAATTGTAATTTATTCCTGTGATGATACAGGATGGCACATTATATGAAATCTTCAGGGTCACATGATTCTTCAGAAATCATTCTAATATGCTGATTTGGCACTCAAAAAACATTTCTTATTATCAATGTTGAAAACAATTATGCTGCTTAATGCAGTATTTTTGTAGAAACCATGATGCATTTTTTCAGGATTCTCTTTATTGTCACTTTTGATCGATTTAATACCTTGCTGAATGAATGTATTAATTTCTTTAAAACAATATCTTATTAACCCCAAACTTTTGAATGTTAATGTATGTTGTATAAACTGTAAGAATATTCTGAATCTCATTTGAACAAATGAAAATAGAAAGAAATGAACTGAAAAAAAAGAATCAACATGGCAAAGAGCTTCTGGCATCTTTTGTCAAAATCTTTGTTGAAATTCTGAAATTCTGCTTGTTAGCAATATTAATCATTAATAGTCTTAATGTTTGCTTAATATTATTTTTAGATAATATATTTTCATTAAAAATACTCCATATTCTGATTACATTTTTTGTGTCATTTTGTTTACAGATTTTCTCTGACGGTCATGGTGTTTGTGAACTACGGTGGAGGTGGTTACTGGTTTTTCCAACATGCACCTTGGAATGGTGAGTTATTTTGCTGATTGGTTACATACATGTTGATCTGAGATGATTTCTCTAATTGTTACTCTATACAGGGCTCCATATTGCAACTGAAGAATAATTCACTCATTATCTTTTAATTTGTCAACTAAAATTATTTGGCGTCTGAATGTTTAATTTAAACATTTAATATTTTCAGCTCTTGTCGTTGTTGTTTTTGTTTTTGTTTTTGGCTGGAACCGAGTTAGCAATATACACTTACAAATATGTCCTAAAGTTATTAATTAGGCATTTTTAGATAAATACCACTAATTAAGTGCATCCAATAAGAAATGAAAGCTAAAATGATGCCCCATAAATCTTCACGGACTACCAAAGACATAATGTACTGATATCAGATACTTACATTTAAAGTGCTGCTTTATCAAAGAGACACTTTAATTCAACATGCATTTTATACTTCACATCTACAGTATAACTTTTGGATGAACATCCTCAAAGGACGCAGATGAGAAGGGATTGCATGTTAAATTTTAATGGGGGTCTATTACGAAGCACATCTCCTGGAGTATTCACAGATGAACTCAATTTAAGGCTCATAATGGCCTCTTCATCATATCAGCAGAATTGTATTGATCATAAGGGAAAGCAGATGGATTTTCATATTACTGTGAGGCCTCCTCTGTCATGGCTGTATGAGCATTTATAAATCATTTGCTGTCTGAAAATCGAAAAATAATGAGAAAACAATGTTTTTAAAGGCACACAATCTTTTATCATCAGTTGCTACGCTCTGAGTGACAGCATTAGTTTACAATTAAGTGTGATTATGAGGATAAAGCTAATTTTGTCAGTCATTCAGCAATAAGATAATGCATTTCCTACATGTCAGTCAAACAGCCAACTTTCCAGCAACTGTAGACAGACATGCACCAGATGTGTGTGTTTTCATGTGTGAATGTCTTTTTCCATGTACGTTACAGGTCTCACAGTAGCTGATCTTGTGATGCCTTGGTGAGCTGCCAGCGTGTACTTAATGAATCGATGGAGAATTATTACTTTCCATTTTTGAGATTAATATGGAAAAGAGTGGGACTTCAGTCCAACAGTTTGGATCTGCCTTCAGAACCTTTCAGATTTAAGGCTTTTCCAACCCACCACCTTTAAAATGCTTTGCCTATGCCAATTAATCTTTCTTTCTCTGAGAGTATAAAGCTTGTAATACCCAGAGACTACTTTAATTCATGATGAATGGAATGCAGATTCCTCTATGCATAGAGACCCAGCAATGCAGTAACCTTAAATTGTGGATTTGTTTGTTATGGAAAAAAGCCATACATACACAATCTACACTCTAAAAAAATGCTGGGTTAAATACAACCCAGCGATTGGGTTGTTTTCAACCAAGAGTTGGGTTAAATGTTTAACCCAACCTTCTGGCAAGTAACCCAACTGCTGGGTCAAAACAACCCAATCGCTGGGTTTGTCCATATTTTACCCAGCTCTGGGTTGTATTTAACCCAGCATTTCATTTGACATACAAAAATCCGAATTACTAAAAATCTTGCATTAACCAATGCAAATATATCCCAAAAACATACATATGTAGTGATGCACAGTATGTTATGTACAATAATACTATCTTTAATTCTTTGGCAAGGTTTGTGTTCATCATAGGTACTTCTGTAGTGCTAGCATTCACCTCGATGCATAGGAAAGGTGTTCCATGGCCACAGCTTCTTCGCAAGGTTACATGGAGAACCATCGTCCTGATGCTCATCGGTTTCTGCTTCATGAACTACAGCCCAAGAGATGGATATTGTGAGTAGGCTATACGTATTTTCCAGTCCTTTTCTACAACAGTCATATCATAACTTTTATTTAATTTTTTATTTTTGAAGGGCACCAGAGGTGGTGCTGGCTCACATGGTGGCCTTTTAGTTACAGTTTTCTCGTTTTTTCTATAAATGTAAGATGGGATAGTCAAGTCTTTTTTTTTTTAAAGAAATAAAGGGGATTAATTTTCAGTAATCATTGTTGCATCGACAGTCCACAAAAGTCAATGATGCACATGCCTCCTCTATTTGAATTGGCATGATGCTTCTGCTTGCATTGCATTGGATTCATCATAGTACAATAGATAGCTAGAAGACTCATTACATTTGTTCTATTCTGACTGGCAGTGACTGATACCAGACAAAGGGTGACATGCACCCTTCAATCTGCCTCCTTATTAACAAAGACTGTGAACTTTTTCTGAAGTAATACGAAAGCGTTACATATTCAAATCACTATATCCTCATTTTGCAAATGAAATCCATTAGCCTCTGTTAATGATGAAAGAAAGAAAGCCAAAATTTCTAATCCAGGGTCTCACAGCAGCACATTAAGACTGTCAGGGTAAAGCGAGGAGGGCAGGGAGAGTCATCTGACAGGTCAGTGCAGAGCATTGCTCATACATTAGCTAAAGCAGCTTAGCTGTCTGGCAGGATGGATGTGTAACTAAGTTAATAAAAATATTGTGATACTTTCCAGTGATCCAGTGGCAATCATAATATCTGGAGCCGTTGAACAGAGGTGCACAGAGCAAAAACAAGCCTGGCGTTAATGGTCAATTATCACAGATAGGGTTTCATCATGCCAGCTGCACAGCGGATTTTATGGAACTTCATGTAATGTAATTACAGCTTTTGCCCTAAACTGCAAAATTTACTCTCTCCATATCTGATACCTCAGCCTGTGAATCACTCAGAATGATGTTTAGAAACCATTTTCCCCCAACATACCTGCATTCAAATGCAACAAAATATATTACAATTCATTGAAAATCATTTGACTAAATGATCTATTTAAACATGGCACCAGTGAGGATTTTAGTCGGTCTGTCTCTGCTTGGCCACTGAAGCCATTATCTTCCTTGGAACTTAAAGAAAGTTAATCTTAGAAACATAATGCATTAATGCTTTTATCATTTGCAAATCTACCAAAACAGTCCCACTTCTGCATAATAATTACCCTACCGTTTCTCCTTTCATAATTTATCTCACACTGAGCTACAGTGAACACAGGTAAACACTTTTAAAGCATTACGATGTTGATTGTAAACTAATCCTTTGGCAAAATTACTTGACTGTCAATTCTTTGATTGATAAATTGCACAGCGAATTTGCTCTAGAAAGTGTGTGCATATGGGATTTAATTGACAGATACCATTAGTCACCGAACCACTTCCTGTCTCCATGCGCAGAGGTGGAGTGTTTCCGCTTTTTATTTGATTTGTTGGATCAATGATCAGTATTATATTGTTTCTTGTGGCCCTTGGTACGTGCCACAAAGAGGTTTTCAATTAACTAATGTGCAGATTACCATCAATCTCTCGCTCTATATCGCTCGCTCCCATCACCCTCCCCGCCAGCATCTCCTCAGATAAGCATTATTAGTCTCCGGCAGGGTAGATCACACCTCTACAGTCCTGCAGTGAAAGACTTCTCACCGCAGCCTGGGCCTGTGTCAGCATAATCATCATTAGACTGTGTTATGGACATTAATCTGCTCTTCGGTGAAAAACAACACAACACCTAGAAGTGCTCAAACCTTGACTGGTTGCTGTATGTTCACAGTAGTAGTTCTACAGTTTAATAAAATTACAATTATATAATATTTTTAATGAACTGAACCAGGAAATAAATATATATATTTCCTGATGTATATATAGAGTACATTTCAAAAGTTTGGGGTTGGTATGTTTTTTTAGTGCTGTCAAACAATTAATCGTGATTAATCGCATCCAAAATAAAAGTTTTTGTTTACATAATATATGTATGTGTGCTGTGTATATTTATTATGTATATATAAATACACACACATATACAGTATATATTTTGAAAATATTTATATGTATTTACATGTCTATATTTATATTCGTATAATTTATATTATAAATAAATATATTTAATATATAAACATAACATTTTTCTGAAATATAAACATGCATGTGTGTGTATTTATATATACATAATAAATATACACAGCACACATACATATATTATATAAACAAAAACGTTTATTTTGGATGCGATTAATCGCGATTAATCGTTTGACAGCATCGCTTTTATATATATTTTTCTCTTATGCTCACCAGGCTACATTTATTTGATTCAAAACTACAGTAAAAATGTATATTGTAAAATAGTATTACAGCTTAAAAGAACAGTTTTCTATTTTAATATATTTTAAAAACTAATTTATTCATTTTATGGCAAAAACTGAATTTTTTTGAAAAAGTCTTACTATAAGAAATTCCTGTTAAATCTTATAAAATCCTGACAGAATTTTACAGTAATGTATCCAAAGGAAGATATAAAATCTATCCCTCCACTGACTTGCTTGCTGACTTCTATTAAATGCAACCCTATTAAAAATACATTATATGTGAGTGTGTCTTTCCATCAATAGTCTGTAATAGTAATCGTGTGTTTATATTTGTGTGTGTGCATAAATGTGTTAGTATCCTGGTCCTGGCTACGGATACCCGGAGTGCTCCAGCTTTTGGGTTTCACCTATTTTGTCCTGGCACTGATGCAGACTTTCTCTCCCCACAGAGAGATCCCCTTGAGGGAGGTGGGTTAAACTCTATGGCTCACATTTCTCTCAGATCAGACATCAGTACAGGAAGACACTTGTTCTGAAATAATGATTAATTGCTAGAGGTTACAGAAAGATAATGTTAATATGTCAAATAATTGTTTTTGATTAGCTTATTACTATTGAGTCTTATAATATATACATGTATGACAGAATGATTACTAACCCTGTCTGCTTTCTGCATGTTCTCCTCAGCATAACTGGTGGAACCCTATTCAAGATTTGGTTTTATACTGGCCTGAGTGGATCTTCATTGTGTTGCTGGAGACCATGTGGTTGTGTCTCACTTTCTTACTGCCTGTTCCAAACTGCCCCACGTGAGTTCATATTAGCATCAGGTTTTGACCGTACATATTTGTGAAGAAGATTAACTATCACACTCAACAATACAAACACAATAATATCGAATATAAATCCTGTGCATTCAATAATTAATGTGTAATGTGTCTGTCAAGTCTGATTTAACTGCAGTTCATCCCTTTATTAACATAATAATAATGTCATTCATACATCAAGCTAATTCCTTGGGTGACATATATGTTGGCATTATTACACAAGCGCGCCGCTGAGAATATATGCGGGATGGCGGTTACGTTGTACATTTACATCACGAATGCGCATATACGTATATTCATTGAAATATGGTCATTTGTGTGGCGTTGTGTTTGTGAGTTGGTGAACGCACGAGGGTGCGTGCTGTACAAGCCTGTGTTGTGCGGCTCTTATGAGATCTGTGATTTATGAGTGTTTGGCGGCCGCTTCAGAGGGGATAATTAGCCAATCTCAGTCTGTCATGTGCACTAAAAGGAGGCAGGGAGAAAGGATTCATCTTCCTTTCTCTGCCTCTCTCCCTTTTTCTTCTCGTATCCGCTCAACCTTCCATTTACGTCCTCCTTCTCCTCTCCTTCAAGATTTTTTTTCAATGTGTCTGACCCATCATGACATTGACGATCACATGCAGAGCGCTGATAACTCTGCCTGAATAAAAAACATTTTGACCTCGCAGTCATTGTCCTTGTGTTTTGCTACCAACACACACACTTCCTTCTAAATAATTAAACCAAAGACTTTTCAATATATGTTTTTCTTGTCGCTGTCGCCTTTGGCTGTTTCTTTGCAAAGCTGTTTTGGAACAATATACTGAATAATGAATTGTTACATTTCTATAATATATTAATTTGAATGACAAGAAATTTATACATTACCCTTCAAATGTTTGGGGTCAGTAAAAATCAATTTAAAGAAGTGAATTTTACTCAACAAGGACGCATTAAATTGATTAAATGTGACATTAAGACTTTTACATTGTTACAAGAAAATTGTATTTCAAATAAATGCTATTTTTTTTAGCTTTCTATTCATTAAAGACATTTTTCTTGATCTTAATATCAGCATATTAGAATTTTTGTAATATTTTTAAAATATATTAAAACAGTTATTTTGAAATATCGTAATAATATTTCACAATATTACTGTTTTACTGTATTTTCATTCAAATAAATGCAGCCTTGGTGAGCTTAAGAGACTTTAAATTTTTTTTTTAAAAATCATACCAACCTCAAACTTTTGATTTTTTTAAGGTAGTGAATATTACATTGTTTCCTCTGCTAGTGGTTATTTAGGAGCTGGTGGTATTGGAGATGATGGTTTATACCCCAACTGCACAGGAGGAGCAGCTGCGTATATAGACAGGTGGTTATTTGGGGACAACATCTTCTGGTATCCAACATGCAAGGTGTGAATCATTTATGGTCATCTTTAACCAGTTCAATGCAGTAAATATCTGACACTGAATACTTGATTCTGATTGATCAGTTGGCTTTAAGTATAATAAGAGCAAAACTGTATATCTGACCATTGCCCCTGGCAACCAGTTTCCTGCACTGTGATATTATTGTGTCTCTAGTATCACTCCATGGTTTCGCAAATCAATATGTCCATTTATTGACTTAGTGACTAGTCATGTAGTAAGCTTCACGCAGGGGAATATTTGCAATAATGGCCTGTACAATAATCTGATTGTACATTATCACTCTCTTAAGTGAAATCACCGCTATAGTTATAATGATTAAAATGACATTTATATTGGGATTGTATGGATTACATTACAAAAAATGTATCTTTTCTGTTTCTGTAGGTCTTGTATCGTACAACCGAGCCTTTCGACCCAGAGGGTGTTCTGGGTACAATTAATTCCATAGTCATGGGATTCTTTGGCATGCAGGTAATTGACGATACAGTATTTAAGCAATATCTAAAAAAAATGTGACCCTGGACCTCAAAACCAGTCATAAGGGTGTTATTTTTCGAAATTGAGATTTATACACCATCTGAAAGCTTAATAAATAAACTTTCCATTGATATATGGTTTGTTAGGATAGGACAATATTCGGCTGAGATACAAATATTTGAAAATCTGGAATCTGAGGGTGCAAAAAATCTAAATATTGAGAAAATTGCCTTTAAAGCTGTCCAAATATAGTCCTTAGGCAATGTATATTACTAATCAAAAATAAAGATTTGATATATTTATGGTAGGAAATTTGCAAAATATCTTCATGGAACATAAGCTTTACTTAATGATTTTTGTCATAAAAGAAAAATCGCTGATTTTGACCCGTACAATGTATTTTTGGCTATTGCTACAAATGTACCCGTGCTACTTAAGACAAATATTGCTGTTAACATCAATAGTTCTATAAACAATAAGTTAATTTATAAGAGTAATCTACATTTTTTGTACAATGTGCACAGTTATTTTGTTATTTTGATAAATAGTGCAGAATAGTTCCAATGCAATGCATACATACAACATAAATGAAAAAAAAAAAATCTGCAGTCTTGGAATCCAGTCATATTAAAGAACCAGAACTAACTGTATAAATAAGATAAACTTTGTTAAATATATAAAAAGTAAAAATGAATTCATTAACTGACAAACAAATAAATAAACAATCAAATTTACTTATTAAAGGATATGCACCAAAGACAACTCCACAAAAGTGATCCAGTGACAAATGAGAGAGGAAGCCTAAAACTAATCCAAAGCCCAACATGTGACTTATCCAAACCATGTATTTCACAGACTATAGATCATTGACTTTTCAGCATGTTCTCTTCTTGTCTCATTGACTAATTTCACTTTTAGTTCACCGAACAATGACAAATCTATAATATTGGACTGGATTTGCTGGCAGCTATTTTAGACAAACAGCTGTTCTGTCTCAGCGGTCTTTACTGCTGTGGACAGATGTGTGCGTCTCTGGCAAAGGTCAGAAAAGTTTCTCACCCTTTGATGGTGACAGTGCCCCGGTGACCGGTGAGAACTAGACGTGCAAACTGGCATTGATGAAATCCCTGTGGGCGGAGGCAAAAAACAGTTAGCGCCAAGCCCGTCAGTCAACATGTCTTTGAGAACACGACAGGTGTCGGCCTCTCCGTCTGTGTCCGTCCGCTCCAGCGTCCTCGGCTGAGGCTCATTCGTCATCACCGAATTAATCAGTGAGCGCGGCCAACTTCACAGCCGTGCATGGCTGCGCGGGGAGTGTTGAAACTTGAGCTCTTTTTCAGGGCCACAACCACTGCTCACATCCTCTCTCTCTGTCCGAACATGATATCAGTATGATGTATGATAAGCATTATTGTCTTGCAGTCTATTTGCTATTAATTATTTTAGTTTACTTAGAGGATTATGACCTATTTGGCCTAAAGCGCAGGCTTAATACGCATCATTTTGCTATGAAAATAGTCAAAGGTTTAAGTATTTAGTCTAACACTGGAAATAATCTTTGTGTCCACAGGCTGGAAAGATTCTTGTGTTTTTTCGTAAAAGGAATAAAAGTATCCTGGTTCGATTCCTGATTTGGGCCCTCATCTTGGTACGTGCACACACACTTGTATAAGAAAAAAGTAACAAAGCAGATTTAAACAGCAAGAAATGCACAATACAGCAAAGCCTTGCATGTACAAATGTTATATTGCTTGTAGTTGTAGACAGTTTATGAAATAGGTAGGCGTCATATGATATGTGTATATATGCACTGAATGAATTCCAAGGCAGAGATTGCTATCACACCCCTCTTGGGACTGAACTGGATTGGTTGTTGAGCTCACGGATGTCTGGTGGTTTTTGAATCTGGAGTTTTACAACTATTATTGCATATTAATTTCCACTGGTTCTTTCTGTCATGCATGACAGAAAAAAAGTTTTAATGTAACTATTATTTAGCATGTTTTATACCTTAAGCCATGTTTCATAACTTTTTCATTGAACTAAAACAACTGAAAATGGGGGAAAATCTCATTATGAAATAAATGTTTTTCTCAAATACATGTTGGACACAATTATTGGTACCCCTAGAAATTCTTATGAGTAAAATATCTCTGAAGTAAATTCCCATTCATATTCACAATTTTGAGCACTCCAGGGTGATTATGAACACGAAAATATCCAGCCATGGCTTCCTGTTTCACAGAAATATAAATAGTAGGGAAAACAAAGGCCAAATTCCCTTAATCATCCATCACAATGAGAAAAACCAAAGAATATATTTCTGATGTGCAGCAAAAGATAACTGAGCTTCACAAATGAGTGAAGTAGCTTTAAGAAAAGAACTAGAGCAGTGAAAATTCCAAATTCCACCATCAGGGCAATAATTAAGAATTTCCAATCAACAGAAAATGTTATGAAACTGCCTGGAAGAGGACGTGTGTCTATATCGTGCTAATGCACGGTGAGGAGGAGAGTTTGAGTGGCTAAAGACTCTCCAAGGACCATAGCTGGAGAATTGCAGAAAATAGTTGAGTCTCGGGGTCAGAAAACCTTAAAAAAAATAGTTAAACAGCCCCTATCACCACATGTTGTTTGGGAGGGTTTCAAAATTCTCCTAGCTCGTCCAAAAACAAACTCCAGCATATTCAGTTATCAGACACGACTGGAACTTCAAATGGGACTGGCTTCTATGGCCAGATGAAACTAAAAAATGAGCTTTTTAGCAGCAAACACTCAAGATGGGTTTGGTGAACACAGGGATAAAAAAGTACCCCTTGTGTACAATGAAATATACCGCTGTATTTTTGATGTTGGGGGCCTATATTTCTGGTCCCGGAGGTCCCGGACATCTTGTTTAGACACATGGCATCATGGATTCTATCAAATACCAACAGATAAAAAAATCAATAAGTGACTGACTCTGTTAGTAATCTTTTACTGGGCCGTGTTTGGATCTTCCAACCATACAATAATCCAAACACAAACCTCAAAAACAATACAAAAATGTGTCACTGGGCACAAAACCAAGCTTCTGCTAGGGCCATTCCAGTCCTCTGACCTAAACCCTGTAGAAAATGAGTGAGGTGAACTGAAGAGATGAAGCACCGTCATGGAGCTGGGAATCTGAAGGATCTGGAGTGATTCTGGATGAAGAAATGGCCTCTGATCTCTTGTCAGCTGTTCTCTAACCTCATCAGGCATTATAGGAGAAAATTTAGAGCTGTTAAACTGGAAAATGGAGGTTTCAAAAAGTATTGAATAAAAGGGTACCGTTAATTGTGGCCAATGTGTATTAGAGAAAAACATTTATTTCGTAATGATATTTCTGACAAATTATTATTATCCAATGAAAGGTTAGATTTTTTGTGAATTTTTTAAATAAAAGATCAAAAGGATTAACAATGCAGATTAATTTTCACAGCCGCCTTTGATCATATTTACAAGGGTGCCAATAATTCTGACCCGACTGTATATGATGTTTTGGCTCTCAGAAAAAAAAAATTATTGAAATTAATTATTTTTTACATACAGCTTGATGTCTCTGGGACCCAAACATGTAAAATCTCAAAAAGTCAATAATGGCAGAACATGTGCGTTAAACTATACTACTTTACTTTAGCCTCTGTGCTACAGGTCGGTGATGAAATTTGAGTTTATGAAGCAAAAAGTGATTAGATCTTAGATTGAGATGACAATAGTGAACGGCTGGCAGATTTGGGGGTTAAGTGCTCCATTTGGGTGGTCCCACAGACAAAAGGAGCAGAAGCTGGAAGTTGGGTTAGAGTGCATGAGGATGTTTAAACCCCTGTCTCAGGGAAATGGCCATGTGCTACTGAAATGTTTTCCAGGGACAGCATAGTTCCCTTACTGCTGTCCTTCAACACTGAAAAGGCTTTTATTGCACCATGTAGGGTGAATTAACCCTCTCTGCATTACTTTTGGTCTTTGTCAGTTTTAATGAGCATGACAGACAAAAAGTAATGCAGAGGTTAATTCACCCCACATGGTGCAATAAAAAGCCTTTCTGCAAGCGAAGGACAGCAGTAAGTGAACTATGCTGTCCCTGGAAAACATTTCTAAGCACATGGCCATTTCCCCTGAGACAGGGGTTTTAAACATCCTCATGCACTTCCACAGCCCAGCTCTCCTTTTGTCTGTGGGACCACCAAATGTTTTCTTCCCAAATCTGTCCAGCCGTTCACTATTGTCATCTCAATCTAGATCCTAATCACTTTTTGTTTCATAAACTCAAATTTCATCACCGACCTGTAGCACAGAGGTCATAGTATAGTTTAACGCACATGTTCTGCTATTGACTTTTTGAGATTTACATGTTTGGGGTCCCAGAGACATCAAGCTGTATGTGTAAAAAATAATTAATTTCAATAATTTTTTTTCTGAGAGCCAAAACATCATATACAGTCGTGGTCCAGAGATTATTGGCACCCTTGGTAAATATGATCAAAGGCGGCTGCAGTGTCTGCATTGTTAATCCTTTTGATCTTTTTATTTTTAAAATTCACAAAAATCTAACCTTTCATTGGATAATAATAATTTAAAATGGGGGAAATATCATTATGAAATGTTTTTTTTTTCTGTGATACACATTGGCCACAATTAACGGCACCCTTTTATTCAATGCTTTCTGAAACCTCCATTTTCCAGTTTAACAGCTCTAAATTCTCCTATAATGCCTGATGAGGATAGAGAACACCTGACAAGAGATCAGAGACCATTCCTTCATCCAGAATCACTCCAGATCCTTCAGATTCCCAGCTCCATGACGGTGCTTCTTCTCTTCAGTTCACCTCACTCATTTTCTACAGGGTTCAGGTCAGAGGACTGGAATGGCCATAGCAGAAGCTTGGTGTTGTGCTCAGTGACACATTTTTGTATTGTTTTTGAGGTTTGTGTTTGGATTATTGTATGGTTGGAAGATCCAAACACGGCCCAGTAAAAGATTACTAACAGAGTCAGTCACTTATTGATTTTTTTATCTGTTGGTATTTGATAGAATCCATGATGCCATGTGTCTAAACAAGATGTCCGGGACCTCCGGGACCAGAAATATAGGCCCCCAACATCAAAAATACAGCGGTATATTTCATTGTACACAAGGGGTACTTTTTTATCCCTGTGTTCACCACACCCATCTTGAGTGTTTGCTGCTAAAAAGCTCATTTTTTAGTTTCATCTGGCCATAGAAGCCAGTCCCATTTGAAGTTCCAGTCGTGTCTGATAACTGAATATGCTGGAGTTTGTTTTTGGACGAGCTAGGAGAATTTTGAAACCCTCCCAAACAACATGTGGTGATGTAGGGGCTGTTTGACAATTTGTTTTTAAGGTTTTCTGACCCCGAGACTCAACTATTTTCTACAATTCTCCAGCTGTGGTCCTTGGAGAGTCTTTAGCCACTCAAACTCTCCTCCTCACCATGCATTAGGACGATATAGACACACGTCCTCTTCCAGGCAGTTTCGTAACATTTTCTGTTGATTGGAAATTCTTAATTATTGCCCTGATGGTGGAAATGGGAATTTTCACTGCTCTAGCTCTTTTCTTAAAGCCACTTCACTAATTTGTGAAGTTCAATTATCTTTTGCTGCACATCAAAAATCTATCTTTGGTTTTTCTCATTATGATGGATGATTAAGGGAATTTGCCTTTGTTTTCCCTACTATATTTCTGTGAAACAGGGAACAGCTGGATGTTCGTGTTCATAATCACCCTGGAGTGCTCAAAATTGTGAATATGAATGGGAATTTACTTCAGAGATATTTTACTCATAAGAATTTCTAGGAATTACTTAATAATTGTGTCCAACATGTATTTAGGAAAGCATTTATTTCATAATGATTTTCCCCCATTTTCAGTTGTTTTTAGTTCAATGAAAAAGTTATGAAACATGGCTTAAGGTATAAAACATGCTAAATAATAGTTACATTAAACTTTTTTTCTGTCATGCATGACAGAAAGAACCAGTGGAAATTAATATACTAATAGTTGTAAAACTCCAGATTCAAAAACCGCCAGACATCCGTGAGCTCAACAACCAATCCAGTTCAGTCCCAAGAGGGGTGTGATAAAAATCTCATGCCTTGGAATTCATTCAGTGCATATATACACATATCATATGACGCCTACCTATTTCATAAACTGTCACAACTACAAGCAATATAGCATTTGTACATGCAAGGCTTTGCTGTGTGCATTTCTTGCTGTTTAAATCTGCTTTGTTACTTTTTTCTTAGCAAGTGTGTGTGTGCACGTACCAAGATGAGGGCCCAAATCAGAATCGAACCCAGGATACTTTTATTCCTTTGCGAAAAAACACAGAATCTTTCCAGCCTGTGGACACAAAATTCTTTCCAGTGTTAGACTAAATACTTAAACCTTTGACTATTTTCATAGCAAAATGATGCGTATTAAGCCTCAACTAGGCCAAATAGGTCTAATCCTCTAAGTAAACTAAAATAATTAATAGCAAATAGACTGCAGACAATAATATCATACATCATACTGATATCATGTTTCGGACAGAGAGAGAGGATGTGAGCAGTGGTTGTGGCCCTGAAAAAGAGCTCAAGTTTCAACCTCCCCGGCGCAGCCATGCACGGCTGTGAAGTTGGCGCTCACTGATTAATTCGGTGATGACCGAATGAGCCTCAGCCCGGGGACAGCTGGAAGCGGACGGTTCACAGACGAGAGAGCCGACACCTGTCGTGTTCTCAAAGACATGTTGACTGACGGGCTTAGCGCTAACTGTTTTTGCCTCCGCCCACGGGGATTTCATCAATGCCAGTTTGCGTCTAGTTCTCACCGGTGCCGGGCTGTCACCATCAAAGGGTGAGAAGCTTTTCTGACCTTTGCCAGAGACGCACACATCTGTCCACAGCAGTAAAGACCGCTGAGACAGACAGCTGTTGTCTAAAATAGCTGCCAGCAAATCCAGTCCAATATTATAGATTTGTCATTGTTCAGTGAACTAAAGTGAAATTAGTCAATGAGACAAGAAGAGAACATGCTGAAAAGTCAATGATCTAGTCTGTGAAATACATGGTTTGGATAAGTCACATGTTGGGCTTTGGATTAGTTTAGGCTTCCTCTCTCATTTGTCACTGGATCACTTTTGTGGAGTTGTCTTTGGTGCATATCCTTTAATAAGTAAAGTTGTTTATTTATTTGTTTGTCAGTTAATGAATTCATTTTTACTTTTTATATATTTAACAAAGTTTATCTTATTTATACAGTTAGTTCTGGTTCTTTAATATGACTGGATTCCAAGACTGCAGATTTTTTTTTTTCATTTATGTTGTATGTGTCCATTGCATGGAACTATTCTGCACACTATTTATCAAAATAACAAAATAACTGTGCACATTGTAAAATGTAGTTACTCTTATAAATTAACTTATTGTTTATAGAACTATTGATGTTAACAGCAATATTTGTCTTAAGTAGCGCATTTGTAGCAATAGCCAAAAAAATACATTGTACGGGTCAAAATCAGCGATTTTTCTTTTATGACAAAAATCATTAAGTAGCTTATGTTCCATGAAGATATTTTGAAATTTCCTATATAAATATATCAAATCTTTATTTTGATTAGTAATATACATTGCCTAAGGACTTATATTTGGACAGCTTTAAAGGCAATTTTCTCAATATTTAGATTTTTTTACCCTCAGATTCAGATTTTCAAATATTTGTATCTCAACCGAATATTGTCCTATCCTAACAAACCATATATCAATGGAAAGTTTATTTATTAAGCTTTCAGATGGTGTATAAATCTCAATTTCGAAAAATAACACCCCTTATGACTGGTTTTGAGGTCCAGGGTCACATTTTTTTAGATATTGCTTAAATACTGTATCGTCAATTACCTGCATGCCAAGAATCCCATGACTAGGTGAGTATTTAGAACACCCTCTGGGTCGAAAGGCTCGGTTGTGCGATACAGACCTACGAAACAGAAAAGATACATTTTTTGTAATGTAATCCATACAATCCCAATATGTCATTTAATCATTATAACTATAGCGGTGATTTCACTTAAGAGGTGATAATGTACAATCAGATTATTGTACAGGCCATTATTGCAAATATTCCTAAATGAAGCTTACTACAAGTCACTAAGTCAATAAATGGACATGATGATTTGCGAAACCATGGAGTGATACTAGAGACACAATAATCACAGTGCAGGAAACTGGTTGCCAGGGGCAATGGTCAGATATACAGTTTTGCTCTTATTATACTTAAAAGCCAACTGATCAATCAGAATCAAGTATTCAGTGTCAGATATTTACTGCATTGAACTGGTTAAAGATGACCATAAATGATTCACACCTTGCATGTTGGATACAGAAGATATTTGTCCCCCAAATAACCACCTGTCTATATACGCAGCTGCTCCTCCTGTGCAGTTGGGGTATAAACCATCATCTCCAATACCACCAGCTCCTAAATAACCACTAGCAGAGGAAACAATGGCATATTCACCACCTTAAAAAATCAAAAGTTTGAGAGTTGGTATGATTTTTAAAAAAAAAAAATTTAAAGTCTCTTAAGCTCACCAAGGCTGCATTTATTTGAATGAAAATACAGTAAAACAGTAATATTGTGAAATATTATTACGATATTTCAAAATAACTGTTTTAATATATTTTAAAAATATTACAAAAAGAATTCTAATATGCTGATATTAAGATCAAGAAAAATGTCTTTAATGAATAGAAAGCTAAAAAAAATAACATTTATTTGAAATACAATTTTCTTGTAACAATGTAAAAGTCTTAATGTCACATTTAATCATTGTCGTCCTTGTTGAGTAAAATTCACTTCTTTAAATTGATTTTTACTGACCCCAAACATTTGAAGGGTGATAACTATAAATTTCTTGTCATTCAAATTAATATATTATAGAAATGTAACAGTGTTATTCAGTATATTGTTCCAAAACAACACAAAGAAACAGCCAAAGCGACGCGACTAGAAAAACATATATTGAAAAGTCTTTGGTTTTAATTATTTAGAAGGAGATGTGTGTGTTGGTAGCAAAACACAAGGACAATATAGAGGTCAAGATGTTTTTATTCCAGGCAGAGTTATCAGCGCTCTGCACATGTAGGTGGTCAATGTCGCCTGATGGGTCAGACACATTGAAAAAATCTTGAAGGAGAGGAGAAGGAGGACGTAAATGGAAGGTTGAGCGGATACGAAGAAAAAAGGAGAGAGGCAGAGAAAGGAAGATGAATCCTTTCTCCCTGCCTCCTTACAGTGCACATGACAGACTGAGATTGGCTAATTATCCCACTCTAGGCGACAGCCAAGCACTCATAAATCACAGATCTCATAGAAGACCGCACAACACAGGCTTGTACAGCAACGCACCCTCGTGCGTTCACCAACTCACAAACACAACGCCACACAAATGACCATATTTCAATGAATGTACGTATATGCGCATTCGTGATGTAAATGTCTAACGTAACCGCCATCCCGCATATATTCTCAGCGAAACGCTTGTGTAATAATGCCAACATATATGCAGAATTAGCTTGATGTATGAATGACATTATTATTATGTTAATAAAGGGATGAACTGCAGTTAAATCAGACTTGACAGACACATTACACATTAATTATTGAATGCACAGGATTTATATTCGATATTATTGTGTTTGTATTGTTGGGCATGATAGTACCCCCTTCTTTAGAACAGAAAAATGCACTTCCAAATCTGTGGCAACAGCGATGGAACATAATTCATGTATTTAAAATTGTATTTCCATCTCTGTTGCAACAGTTTTGGACGTGTCTAAAATGACTGTACCCATATGTACAAGTGATTGGTGTTTAGTGATGAGTTTTTGGCTCAAGATCTGCATTTACAGTCACACCAGAGCCAGTGTTCAACTGGGATTGGGACTTGGCTTTCTGCAGACCAGTCAAATTCTTCCACACTGACTCAATCAATCATGTCTTTTTGAACCGAGCCTTATACACAGAGACAATGTCATGTTAGAATAGAAAAGGGTTTTGTCCAAACCATTGCTATAATATTAGAAGCACACAATTCCCTAGAATATCATTATATGCTTTAACATTAAGATTTGTACTCATAGAAATTACTAAAGTAGTCAAACCTGTTCATTAGAAGGGGGCGACCCAATACTTTTGGCAATATAGTGTATTGTAACTGTGTACATAAATGCAGCTAGATGTTTCAGCAGACAGTACAACTACCCACATGAAAAAATACTATAGTAATTTATAGTAAATACTACAGTGTTTTTGAACCATACTATAGTGAAGTGTATTATTTGGTATATATTATAGTATTTACAACACTTTGTTAATGAATGCTATACAGCATACTGTAGTATTAGTGAACTGATAAACTGTAAAAAAAAATACTGTAGTATAATATAATACCCTATAGTTGTAGAAAACTTAGTACAGTATTGGGTAAAGTAATTAGTTTATATTACTATAGGTGTTATATTACCACAGCAACAATAGAATTACCACAACAAATTAATGCAAGTACTTTACTATAGTACGGGTCAAAAACACTATAGTATTTACTATGAATTACTATAGTATTTTTTCAGGTGGCAGGGAATGAGAGTCTGTTGCTAACAGCAGATTTAAAGCACACAAGTTTGGTTATACTGGGTAACTATAAAGGGTTCTTCCTGAATTTTTGTGTTGAAGTGAAGCAGCTTTGGAAGCACAGAGCTCACGGTGATCCTGATACCTGGTAGACGGCCGCATCCAGGTTGCTTAAGGCCACGAAGGCCATGTTGTTCTGGATGGCGTAGACCACCGACGGCACGCTCAGCTTCAGCAGCTCCACAGGACTCTTGAAGATGTGGCTGACCAAAGTGCTCCTGCAGCGGCTGAGGTCTCCGCTCTCCCTGCGGCACACAGGTCAACAGGACAGACGCACGCACCTTTGATTTTATTTGGATCCAAAAGACAAGCAAAGAAAACGGAATCCAAATACCCTGGGAAGCGACAGGGCTAACATACATTCACAAGTGCTTATATTTGTAACATTTAACACTCAAGGACAGACAAAACATCTTCGTTTCCATGTTTGCACACTCCCTATAATCAATGAACCTGGACAGAATTTTGCGAGTCTTTTTGCAATCCCTCTAATCACATTCTTATGCACATGGACATGGACATAGCCAGGTTTTGAAAATTAGTGAGGTCTGGGGGTGTTAAAGAATTGTGCTATAATAACAAACAAATACAACTCATTATATACACTATAAACACTTTAAAAGAGACAGACATGTAGATGTTTGTGAAAGATGTTTTCTCTGTTTTGGAGGGATGATCATTTTTAAATCATACCCTATTTATTACATCAAAATTTGTTAATACTGTACTATAGTTAGGGGTGGATAATTCTATCAGTTGTTTATTATTCATGCAACAATACATATTACTGTTATATTTTTTATTAATAACCATTGCTATATAGCAGATAACTTTGTCTAGTGCTCTTATGGATGTTTATAACATGATTTGTGAAACTTATTCTACAGATCTGTGTGTGCTAGTGTTAAATGCTACTGTTTTTGACAGCGTTGATAACGTTTCTGACAGATAATATCATGATAATTTTTGCGTTTCCCTTACCGAATGTCAGCAATAACCTGTCCGTGGGCTTTTCTGATTACTGTCAGTTTGAGTGCCGGCGATGCCAGATATTGCTATTAAAACAAACAAAAAACTAAAAAATAAACCGAAATTATTTCAAATCTTTTGCAAATAAGATAAGATAAAGATATCGCTGACCCTAATTACAACTTCCTACTTTATTAACTTTCTAAAGAGTCAAATTAAGTGAAAAAACAAGTCCAAAAACGCTTATAACAACTGGATCTGGCAACAAGGAGGCTGCGTCCGCGCCCTCACTCACAACTCTCTCAAAGAGACTCGTTTACCTCGTCAGCATCTCGCAACGATCATTTTCATACCACGGACGCTAAAATTCTTGCAAACTGTCTAAACTGATGTCATACTGACATGCATATGAGGAGTTTAACAGCAAATTAGTCATTCAGAGAACACATTTTATTTTTGTACATGAAAAATTTACCGAGGTCTGGACCACGTAGCAATTTTTCTACGGGCCTGCACATGGACTAATCCTCCAAATAACAAGAGTAATTAACTTACAGTGATAGTCAAGTTGATGGATCCATAAGAATGTGATGCAGTTGGGGGGGATTGCAATAAAAGAAAGCAAAATTCTGTTCAGTTTCAGCCACTATAGGGAGTATGCAAATATGAAAACGAAAATGTTTTGTCTATCCTTGAGTGCTAAATATGTCATAAGGACTTGTGAAAGTATGTTAGGCATGTATACCTGTCAGCTTGCAAAATAACCAGCTTCAACCAATATTTCAGCAGTCTGGAAAGATAGCAGGTATCCAAATACCTCAATGACAAATAGAGTTCAAAGCCGCATTTGCAGTTACAACATCAAGGGTGTTTGGAATGTTTTTGAAATAGTCGATGTGTCAAATGTGACCCTGGAGCACCAAACCAGTAGCACAGGTATATTTGTAGCAATAGCCAAAAATACATTGTATGGGTCAAAACGATCAAATTTCTTTTATGCCAAAAATCATTAGGATATTAAATAAAAATCATGTTCCATGAAGATATTTAGTAAATTTCCTACTGTAAATATATCAAAACTTAATTTTTGATTAGTAATATGCATTGCTAAGAACTTCATTTGGACAACTTTAAAGGTGATTTTCTCAATATTTAGATTTTTTTGCACCCTCAGATTCCAGATTTTCAAATAGTTGTATCTCAGCCAAATATTGTCCTATCCTAACAAACCATACATCAATGGAAAGCTTCTGTATTCAGCTCTCGGATGCTGTAGATCACCTGAGCAGCATGACGAGGCTCAGCAGCAGCTTGATGAGCTCCGTCAGACACACGGCGGTGGTGGAGAAGTACAGGTCTGAAGACACGGTTCTGGTGTAGCGGAGAGCCACGGTGTATGTGGCCGCGATCAGAGTCATGACAGTCAGGCAGTAGATCTTGAAGATCACGCTCACCGACTCTGAGACGCGACAAACACCACATTCATGATCAACCAAGAGCTTTCTTATGAGAAACCAGTCCGTCATTTGAAGTATAGCCTGATATTATTAGCTCTTATGATTACTGCCAGCACTGCTCACTCACCGCTCGCCATGATTGATTTCTGTCGGGTGATGATAATAATCGATAGGCTATCTTCTGTTCGGGACGTCTGTCTGCATTTCTGTTTCCAAGACGAATGAAGAAGAGTCCAAGCCGCCTTCAGCAGACACGCACTGGCACTTCCGGGTACACACGCACACAGGACGCGACACTTCAAAATAAAAGTCGGTTTGTTTTTAAGCCGATATTTCAACTCGACCTCAAGGAATACATGACAACCCTCATATTTTAAAATCAGTGTCGGGGAAGTTACTTTGGAAATGTAATAGGTTACAGATTACAAGTTACCCTATTTAAAATGGAATCAATTACTTTAATAAAGTAATGTAACTGACTGAATTTGATTAGTTTTCTAAATTTCTTATTTTAAAGCCTAGCCAGCACAAAATCAGAGTTTAGCAGCTCTTTTTACTTTGAGCTCGTTCTGAGGTTAAATACACATAAGATATAGTCTATGATACTGTTTTTGAAATCAAATCTTTGCATTGCTATGACAGGAAACCCTTAGTCTTATAAAATAAAGCATATACATAAACCCAAATAGGAAATAAAACAGTTATAGTACAAACGTCCTACTCTAATCTCCTCATATTTTAGAGCAGTCAATGCAATTCATGAAAGAAATCAATTAAATCTGTTTGTGTGTCATAATATTCAGATGTAACCTCCTTTGTAATTGTTAACATTTTAATAAGTAATTTATTTTTTTCTCAGTAACTGTAACCGATTAGTTACATTTATTTTGTAACTAAATTATGTAATCCCATTACATGTAACTAGTTACTCCTCAACACTGTTTAAGATTAAGATTTAAGAAGAACACTGTTTTGATGTGTTGACCAATATTTTATAGCACATGTAATGTACTTGATTATGATTTTAACTGTAGTGTGTTATTTGATATTACAGTTAATATATGTAACTTTATCATTACAGATGTCATTAATACACGACACACATTCCAATTTCAATACACATGGCATTAATTCATTAATAAAATATTTTAGAATAAAATAGCTTATTTAGCATTGTACCACATTTCAAGGACAATAGAAATAATTATGAAAAAATGTGTCCTGAAGTGGGTCAAAAACAATGCTGTCATGCTTCTGAAACATGCAGTTCAGTTAGTGGCATTGCTAATTTTAGCTAGTTACTACCAAACACTGCTCCTCATTATTAGATAGCTAGTACTAGCCCTGTTCATTAGCCTTAAACATCACAAGTACAACAGACAAGAGGGCAGTTCCTGAATTGAATAAAATGCAAAAATGTCTGACTCCAGACACTAACACACGCAATGTCATTTTAAAATAAAAGTATTTTTATTCAAGCCAATGAATAAAGAAAATCTGCATGTGCTTTATCTGGCGGCCGTTAAGCGTGCTGGAGCGTCTGGTTGGGGTGGACTCTGAGCTGATGGCCCCTGAGGTGTTCGGGCCGAGAGAAGCGGCGGTCACACTGCACACAGCTGTAGGGCCTCTCTCCGCTGTGAGTGCGCATGTGTCTGAGCAGCTGAGCGCTCCTCCTGAAGCTCCTCTGGCACTGCCAGCAGTGGTGCTGCTTCTCCGCTGTGTGAATGAGCGTGTGCCGCCGCAGCTCCTCTGCGCTCCTGAAGCTCTTCTCACACTGAGTGCAGCGGTGCGGCCTCTCTCCGCTGTGGATCCTGCGGTGGATTTCCAGCTTGCCCGGTCTGAAGAAGCCCTTGCCGCACTGAGAGCAGCGGTGGGGTCTCTGGCCGGAGTGTTTCTGAGAGTGTTCGGTCAGGTTCTCCTGAGACGTGAAGCGCAGGGGGCAGTGTGCGCAGCGGTAGGGTTTGTCTCCGGTGTGGATGCGCATGTGTCTTCTGAAGCGCGCCCTAACGCTGAAGCTCTTCCCACACTCTGAGCAATAATGACGCTTGTGTGCTGAACCTCTCGTCTCCTCCTCCTCCTCCTCTTCATCAATCATGGTGAGAACTTCTACAAGTACAAAGTAAACGTTCAATGCCATGAAAATTATTTTATTGCTGATACATGTAAAAAAGTACAAATGTGACCCTGGAGCACAAAAGCAGTCTTAAGTAGCACAGGTATATTTGTAGCAATAGCCAGAAATACATTGCATGGGTTAAAATGATCAATTTTTCTTTTATGCCAAAAATCATTAGGATATTAAGTAAAGATCATGTTCCATGAAGATATTTTGTACATTTCCCACGTAAATATATCAAAACTTCATTTTTGATTAGTAATATGCATTGCTAAGAACTTCATTTGAACAACTTTAAAGGTGGTTTTATCAATATTTTGATTTTTTTGCACCCTCAGATTCCAGATTTTCAAATAGTTGTATCTCAGCCAAATATTGTCCAATCCTAACAAACCATACAACAGTGGAAAGCTTATTTACTCGGCTTTCAGATTTCAAGAAATTGACCCTTATGACTGGTTCTGTGGTCCAGGGTCACATATTATGAACAGTGTTGGGGGTAACGGATTACAGGTTACGTAATCAGATTACTTTTTTCAAGTAACTAGTAAAGTAACGCACTACTTTTAAACTAACAAGAAAATATCTGAGTTACTTTGTTTTCCTATTTATTCATGGACACCTTTCCTGTCCTCATGTTGAGAGACATCGGGAGTCAGTGCAGAGGCACTTCTTCACTTTTGGTGTGAAAGGGCCTTTACAGCTGCCAAAAATTTAACTTTTGGGTTTTTGTTATTAAAATCAAATAAGCAAACTCAGCCCAGCAGAAGAAAGAAACGCAATTAGTTACTTGTTTATGGAGTAACGCAATATTGTAATGCATTACTTTTAACTTTCCCCAACACTGATTATAAATTTTAAACTCAATTTAGCCTGTATTCATCTGGTAGTTGTTGAGTGAGCAACATGAGATCCAGAACCCAGTCAAAACTAACATTAGTCCAGATCTGATCCTCACTCACCTTCAGTTTTCACTCCATAAGGCTCTATGACATCTTCATATGCCTCCTTTGGTTGTGTCATTTTGTCAACTGCTTCGACTGAAAACACAAGAGCATTTAGGACACAAGCTACTAAATCATATGAAGTCTGGCATTATAAATGACGTCACTCTTATTTTCTTGATTTTCTCTTCATTTAATCAAAATGACAATGCAGTCACTCACTAACCATAAACCCTGTCCTCACTAGATTTTATGTTTAGAAAGTCTTTTCTGCTCACCAAGGCTTGATTTACTTGATCAAAAATAGAAACACCAATATTGTGAAATATTACTACAATGTAAAATAGCTGTTTTCTATGTGAATCTATGTTAAAGTGTAATTGATTGCTGTGATCAAAGCTGTATTTTCAGCATCATTACTCCAGTCTTCAGTGTCACATGATCTTCAGAAATCATTCTAATATGCTGATTTGCTGCTCAAGAAACATTTGATTATTAGCAATGTTGAAAACGGTTGTGCTGCCCAATATTTTTGTGGAAACTGATACATTTACTTTTTCAGGATTCACAGATGAAGAGAAAGTTCAAAGGAAATAGAAATCTTATGTAACATTATAAATGTCACTTTTGAGTGATTTAATGCATCCTTGATGAATAAAAGCATTACGTTTCTTTAAAAAAATCCTGAGCAGTATTGTAAATGCTAACGATGAACAGAAATCACTGCTGTGTCCTGATGTGAGGACGTAGCATAAGGGTACGTTTACACGACAATTGTACTAAAATCAAAAAAGTTTTTCCTTTGTGTTTTTGAAGTGTGTGCATTTTTGCAACATTGTCAAATTGATCCCTGTTCACATGGACCCATGAAAATGACTGAAAGCGCTGTATTATTCATGCCAGGCCAGTAGTTGGCGCTGTCACTTTGTAAAGAAACACTACACGCCTGTGAATGTGTTATTCCCACAGACTGATACACATGACCTCACTGTTTTCACAAATTCACATTTTGTAGTTTTCATGGATATGATAAAGGTAACAATTTTAAAAATTCTAAACCCTATTTAAAAAGTTTGCGTTCTCAGGCCCCCAAAGCACTGTTGTCGTGTCAACACAAGGCCAAAAAAATCAATTTTTCGTTGAAAACAGTGTCATGTAAAGGCTCCCTCAGGTAGCTAAAATCAGTTTGTCTAGGAGTTCAACAGCACTGCACAGGTGAATCAGAAAGTACCCTTCCTCCTCACTCTTCTTCCTCTGTGGCCCCGCACAGCTGCTCTGGATCGACATCAGATCTCATCAGAGCAGACAGACGGCACTGATTCTGGGCTGGATCAGATCCTGCAGATGAAGATGAGATGCTTCAGGTGCGTTCCTTCACGGCTGAGTGCAGCTGTTAAACCAGACAAATGTGTTTATACAATTTCATACACAAAGCTGACAAAAGGAAGGAAATGGAGAAAAAAAAACAAATCAAGTTTACATCATTTAAAAACATAAAATGGGAAGAAAGTCTATTGGACTTGGACTAAGATTGGACTCCTGATGACAAACAACCAGTGTAACAAAGTTTATTAAGGAAAATGGGTCATATTTATGTCTTAGGCATTCAATCAAAGTACTCGGTGGTCAAACAGTACCCTATATCGATATTAAGAGTGACAAGTAAGGCTTGCATGTGAGCATATATATCATTTTTCGAAATTGAGATTTATAAATAATCTGAATAAATAATCTTTCCATTGATGTATGGTTTGTTAGGATAAGTCAATATTTGGCCGAGATACAACTATTTGAAAATCTGGAATCTGAGGG
>JAFVLL020024615.1:51599-89743 GCA_021397915.2 Tor tambroides | reverse complement strand
AGCAGAGATGACATACCTCATACATACTCTCTGTACTCATCCCTCAAAGGAGCAAAAGGAATCTGAGCTTTTTTATGTCTTGCCTTGGCCAGAGAGTTCCTCATCTGGAACCAAAATGGAAAACTGTTCGAAGCAGGGGTCCAGACTTGCTGACATTAGCCCGCCAGAACTCGCACCTTATAGTGAACAAATGGACGATGAACTGGCGACCGATCTTCTCCTTGAGGGCTCGGAGGTACAGCTTGCTTGCAGAAAGAATCTGGTGGTAGAGCTCCGTGCTCAGGCCCAGTCACTGCAGAACCTCTCAACACAGCTACAGTCTAATGTTAGAGAGGTCGACCCTCCTGGTGAACTGCCCTCAGCCATCCTGAGGGCTGCAGTTTGTCAGGCCACTTTGGCATACATGGCCTGTCGTCTCCGTTCAGCCCTGCAGCAGGAGATGAGTGCCCTCCGCAAGCAGAGAGAGCAGGCTGAGTGCGAGTGTCGTGCTGTGTGTCGTAGCATGGAGACTCTTTTCCAGGAACAGACGGAGCGTTACGAAGAGAAGCTGCGTGAGGAGCGTGTTGTAGTCGAAAAGGCAGAGCAGGAGCGTGTTTCGGCAGAGACCAATGCTCAATTGAGGACGGAAGAAGCCAAAAAATTGCAGTTGGAGTTTGAGGAGAAGCTCCAAGAGCTCCAGAAAATCCATGAAGAGGAGATGAGCCATCTCCATGAATATTACATTCAACACTTTTCAAGGCCAAAAGCTGCAACTCTCTCAGAACTAGAGGAAAGTGAAGAAACTGAGCAGGTTTCTGTGACTTCTCTGCAAGACCGAATCAGAGAGCTTGAGACTGAGGTGACCTGTTTGAGGGAGGATCTTAGTAACCAGGATGTCAAAGCCTTCCAGCTTGACCTGGAAACCATAAAGGTATGCAAAGCCTTCTTGTTACAGCGTGAGATTAACATATAAAGAAGATGAAGGTATGCCATGTCTTTGTGTGTCTTAGGCCACGTATGAGCATGGTTTCAGCATTATGGAAGACAGCCATCAGCGAGTGATTGAGGAGATGCAGAGGCAGCATCAGAAAGAGGTGGAGAGACTGACAGAGGAGCGAGAAAGAGTACTGCAGGAAGAGACGAATGCCACCATTGCAGGTACTACTCTCAACACAAGCTCCCATTCACAAATACTTTTCATTGTAAACCTTTAAAATGTACACTCTTGATCTTTTGCAATGCTGTGAAAGTGAATAGGAAACTGTGACAGTGTGGTCACCATTAACTGTTAATGTGAGAAAAAGAGCGGCTTGAACATTCTGCTAACTACTTATGAGTTCCTCATAAGAAATCAATCAGATTTGTAAGTCATGAGGTTGAGAAAATGATGACAATTTTTATTTTTGGGTGAACTGTCCCTTTAAGCACTCATACAGTACATGGGGTTTGTTCCAAATTTGTGCTACTTCCTTGTATTTAACTATGGATAAAAGCATCTGCTAAATGAATATATGTAAATTTGTTCTCTGCATGCTTAAAAATAAATGATGATCTAGCATCTCTGCTTCTTGGTCTTGACAGTTCTGTCTGACCATTTTTTAAAAATATTATTTATTGTTTTCCAGCCATTGAGGCTATGAGGAAAGCTCATAAAGAGGAAATGGACAAGACACAGAAAGCCCTGCAAAATGGAGCCAATGTGGACATCCGCCAGCTTCGTGCACAATACAAGTGCGTGTGATATGTCTGTCAGTACTCTGAGAACTGTCAGCCACAACATCAAAAATCAATTTATGGTTGCAGAACTATATCTTAACCATATGCCTCTTTGTGCATTTTCTGCAGTGAGGAGCTAGAGACATTGCACAGGGAGCTGGAAGTGTTGTCTGAGCAGTATTCTCAGAAATTCCTGGAAAATACTCATTTGAATCGGACTATAGAAACAGAAAGGGAAGCATTGAGTACAACTCAGAGAGAGAACCAGGAGCTTCGTATTCACAACCAGGTACAGGTGCACGTGCACACACAAAATGTGCATATTTACACAGCCATTGCTTCACTGCTTATCTTACATATGTATCACATATTTTTCTAAGGAATTAAATGAGTTTTTGGCTGCTGAATTATCCCTTATGCATTCACGCATGAATGGGGAGGTGAAACATTCCCAATCTTCTCAGGAGAAAGACATGTATCAGCTGGAGGTAAAACTTGACACCCTTTCATATGGCAAAGTGCCCAAATTTGACTTGAACTACTAAAATTAGCAGGGGATGGTTGACTGAACACAGATTAAAGTTATCTGCACTCTCGGTTGAGTACATTTAATCGGCTTCCACAAAAGAAACCTTCATGGGTTTTATTACTGCTCAGATGAGATTATGTCAGAGTACATTCCATCAAAGGTGCTATAAAGTATACGTGTGTAAAAACAGATGTGCTTTGTCTCATTCTTTGATGCTGTAGGTAAATCTCAGAGTAAAGGAATCAGAGATTAAGTGTCTGAAACAGGAGATCAACTCACTTAAACTGGAACTGCAGGCAGGAAATACGGTAACACCTTTTTCAATTAAAACATATTAATAGTTGAATATTGAGTAATTTGTAGTCAATAAATACAAAAAAATTGTAATCTGTTATTATAAGTAGGGCTGGGTATCATTCAAAAATTTTCGATATCGATACCGATACCGATACCTTGAGTTCGATACCGATTCCTGAACGATACTTTTTTCGATACCAATTTTATGAAATCAGTTTTAACAAGATTACATTATCTCAAAAAACTATTTTTTTCAGCTTGTTGACATTTATACAGACTCAAAGCCTCATCTCCTGAGCCACTGCACAATATATCCAACACAATAAATCAGTGCAAATCATTTTAATAAAGTTTTCAGCTACGTTTACACTCGTGCGTGTTCGTTTTAAAACGCACAGCTCAGACACAATCATCATTTCTATTCATTTATTCTAGGTTGTTAAAGACTTCAAGAAATTGAAAACCTTTATCCACTTTCATAAATGGGTGTTTTATTTTCTTTCACCATGTGTTTTATTGTTATTAAATTCTGGTGTAGTATGTCTAATTATTTGAATGCATAAAAACAACTTAGTTTATTCAAATTTATTCTTAAAATAGGAAAAATAAAACATTTCATAAGGCTAAGAAATTCTGTGTTCTGTATCTGGTTTTCAAATGAAGGCATAAAACAATTTATCTTTAAATTACTGAAAATTAATTAAAAGTTTATTTATTTTGGCAAACAAAGGGGCTTTACTATTAAAATTAAAACATGGAAGAAATATTGTGTGATCATTACTAAAAAAAATAAAGTTTTAATAATTTTAATAGTAGCCTAGTAGTAGCAGTATGTACACACAATAGTAATATATTTCTGCTGCAGTGTCTTCAAGTTAAACCGAGCTTTTATTTTGACGGGTTGCCGTGAATACCGTTATAGTTCTGTGTGTGATATGATGCTAGTTTTACTCAAATCAAATGGTAAAATGCTCATGAAGTGACTCTCAGAGCAGTTCTGGAGGTGTTGTTCATGTGTTTATGTCCTCATTTAGTGAGACGGCAGACGCTGAAATCACTGCGAGCATCAAGCGCACTTCAGTCGAGTGTGTAGTAACCGCGCGATATAGAGAGCAGACTGATCCGTGTGCTTTCGAATCACCCTCGCGGATGTCAAACACTGACCAATCTGTGCCGCGTCGCTTCTAGTCAAACACACCTAGTGCTGCAGGCTTATTGCCTCACTGACGTTGATGAGATTAACCCCTTAGGCATCGAAATTTGGTACCGAACGACAAGACGTTTTTCGATACTCGGTGGTATCGAGGCAATTCGGTCGGTGCCTTAAAAGTATCGAACTCGATACCCAGCCCTAATTATAAGTAAAACATTATTAGTGACACATTTGTGTAAGTTATATTGTTTTATTCACAACTGTTAACCATAACAGTTTCCAAATAAGCTAATTCAACCAATGCTTACATAGAGAATACACTTCCACTTCAAAGTGTAGTTTTTGTCACTAATTTTTTCTGTATTTCTATTGTAAATGTGTGTTTTTTTTGTTTTTGTTTTTTAAGTATTTTAAAGAGCTAGACTCTGAGCTGGTTGCTTCAGAAGTCAAAACTCAAAGTGACTTCACCAAACTAAGGATGGTGCCAGCAAGACAACAGAGTTTAAAATATGGTAAGCAAATCTACAAGAACAGACATGTTACTGTGAAGGCAAACAGATTAAGTGCATAAGCATGCACTTATTCACAATTTGTAAATGCCTGTTGCAGATCTGATGAAATCCAGGAGCAACCCAGACTTCCCAAAGGACCATGCTACACTTACGCAACCTGTCAGATCCAAGGTGGGATCATCTGTGCCATTACATGGAACAAAATACTGATGTTCCCTAAAATTTAAGCTTTCTAACTATCTCTCATTTTATTCTCAGAGTCTTAAAGATGGACTCACTGTTCTGGAGAGGATGAAGCTTTTTGAATTACCCAGCACGCAAAAGATTTGAGTGTGTGTGTCTGTGAGATAGAGAGAGAGAAAGATAAGCATTTTAATGTCTTATGTGGGTTAAATTATTTAACTGTATATCTTTATAACACAATGAATTCTAACCTTTAGTCACAGGTGGGTGGGTGTGGGTGTGTGTGTGTACGCCAGTCATTTTAATTCTTGTTTGCGTTACTACTTTAGAGAGTAGAATTGATTTTTGATATGACGTCGTCTCTCTAAATCTTAAACTGTCTTTGTTTATATTTACATGTTTATGCCTGATTGAGCATCAGTTCGATTTGCTTCATCTCTAATTATGAATAAAGTCAAGCTTTTCCAATCTTTAAGTTTTTGTTTGTGTAACTTTTTAACCCATATGTGAAGATTTTAAATACTGCACACTGCAATTTTATCATTATTTATCCCTTGTGAAAAAATCCTAAAGGATTCCAATAAGAAAACTCTACAGCATTCCAATTAGAATTTCTATCATATTTTGGAACCATTCCTATAAGATTCCCATCAATAGGACTTTCTGTACAAAGGATTTAGTTCTTATCCTGTTCATTTTCTTTGCAGTAGCTTGTTTGCCGAGACAATGTTTATTAAAGAGAATTATTTAATTAGGTTGCCAGTGGATCCCAGTAAAAAAATTGATATAAGAATCTCATTTAAATGTTTCCAAATTATAATAAAAATTCTAATTAGAACAATATTCTTGTTGGAATCCTTTAGGAATTTTTGATAAGGCAGATTATTTTTAATCTTTAAGGTATCTGGTAAACAGTTCTAAACTGTAAATGACACTGTATCTTCCTTTACCAAGCTTTTCCTGACATTTTTCACAGCACTTATAACAGCTCATTTATTTAGTATGTGCTACTTCGCATCTGCTTCAAACTAAAATCGACGTGAAGTCACTTGGCGGCTACTATCTCTGTAGTGCCTTTTTAACCACTAGATGTCGGGATTCGTCTGGAGACCAGCCGGCCCGCCTCAGCACAAAGTTGCCAGTGCAAAAAGTCTTTACCTGCTCAGTTAAAAAATAAGAGATACCCTACCACTATTTATATTTTCGGAAGTTTTGTCGGAGATTTAAGGAGTCCTGTTTGACCCAGGTATTTAATACGTTTCATTATGTGCTACTGAGTCTGCAAAAGCGTCGAAAGCATTTAGCCAAAAAAAACTAATTAACCGATAGCATCTGAACATGAGGACGGGTAGCTCTGTTTCCCTCATTTAATACGGGCTCCATATCGTTTCACATCCTTTATGAGTCTTGAAATGTTTTGCTAGCTGATGCGTCTCAGTAAAGCTGTGTTTTCATGTCTGGGGTCTGTGTGTAAGCTACAGAGAAGGAGAGGGGAGCGCGGCAGGTGTGCGCGCTTGCTAATTAAATTTCTGACGGCTTCTTTGTCAGTAATTACTTATGAATAATGCATGTTGCTTTGAAACGATGATCTCTTCATTATGTTAAATTTTCAAAACACTGATTAATTTTAAAAATGACAATCCCTTAATTCTCTCTCTCTCTCTCTTTGTCTAACCAAAAGTGTGTATGAGTGTCCATCCTATTCAGCTCGTTTCAGAGCATTTGTGTTGCCTTGGAAACCTATTTACATATGCAGCTCTCAGCTCCTCCACCTGAACCATGTTTACATCGTTTTACAGGAAGGGTAAGAGAAGTCCTGTTTTATAACAGGTAAATTGATATTTTGAGAAAAAACGTGTGAAGTACTGACTGACTTAAACATAAATCTCATTGTCGGAATCGCCCCATGAGGCCATGTTAGGGATGCAAAGCTTACCTTTGATGCTCTGTGCATTTTGTTTGTGTAACTTTTACTTCATGTCTGTCAACTCTTTTTAGTCTGGCCAGATGTTAGAGCAAAGGAAAAAAGGAGGTTCTTCTCCGCATAGAGAAGTCAGCACTCTTGTAGTAGTTGTAAGTGGAACATTTTCTTCTTTCTGTCTGGCTCTTAGAAAACTTTTGTATGCATATTACAAATATACCCATTTTAAACTTTGTAGACAATGAATATATAATGCAATAGTGGGTTGGTTATGTAATATCGCAGAGTATATAAATAAGTAGACCAAAATATCTTCACCAGCCAGCGGTACCTATGAGAAAGCCTGTTTAATAAACATACTATCATTTGTTCTCACTAGGGAGCCAAAGCATGACTTAAAATGATTTAAGTTCTGTTAAAATAATCTAAATCACATGCTAAATGCTAATAAATAGAAGTAAGATGTATATTTTTAAAATGTAATTTAAAAAATATATTACTTTTATTATATACTTTTTTCTTCTTTTTTTTTCCCCCAAAGACAGTTCTTGAAACTTATGGAGTGAGTAATTCATATATTGACATTCCAATATTAATAAACATTTTTGGAAAACAAGCATATTTAGAGCATTTTATCATTAGTGCAAAATATACCAGTGGAAATATTAGCCTAGTCTGTATGAGGTCTCTATTATGAAAGGAAAAATAAGCGTGTGTTTGTGCTGTGTGTAAAGCAAAGAGGGAGGGTCATGAAATGGAGAATTTGGTTTCTGTGTCAGTAGCACGTCAGTAAACGTCACACAACACACGTATACACACACAGTACAGGAATCACAATTTAATACTTCATAATTTAAGACTTCATGCAGTTGAAGGTGAGATTTGATACAGATCAATGGTTGTAAAATGCACCTGTTTTCCTGGAGCTCAGTGGTGTATATATCCTCATGCTTTCACACTCTCTTTCATCCAGCTACACAAAGTGACGTAACTACTCAGGTTTAATACTTTTCCTGTTTAATTTTAGAATGTAAATCCCCTGATTGTGCGGTTCTGATTGATTAAGGTGCACTTCTGGATTCTATTGCTGAGAAGAAATCTCGTCTGCGTCATAGTGTGCTGTTTTCCTGTGATGTGCATGTTGATCGTTTTGTCTTTCCAAAAGTCTTGGGCTCAATATCAAAACTTAACGTTCACATGAAGTAGTTTTGAAACAATAATGTCAAACCGTGAGTACTCAGAGCTAGATTTGAAATCCCTACATTGTTGCCATTTTCATGGATTATGTAAGGAGTGCTCGAGTAGACGTGGAAATGCTGAATCCGTGGTTCCATGTTCCCCTCCTGGTTTTATGTTATATTTGGCATTAATTACCAGCCTTCTCAGAAGGCAAATGTACATGATCTCCTTGACCTTTGTATGTGACAAGTATTCTCAAAGCTTTTAGGCTTGAACCTATAGGGCAGTTGCTTCTGCTTCTGGTTCCCATAGTTATAATGTACTAAAAGAGAGACGGCAATTAGAGACATTCCCTGGGGTGGAACACAAAGCACGGACGTTGACCGGTGATAGTGGGGCATGTGGACTTCCTCTCCCTCCCACTGGCCATAGGAACAGAGTATGCAGCCTATGCTGGATGTTCACTTCATTAATTCTTAGTCTTTAAAATTGCAATCCATAATTCTTATGTTGTTTAAAAATCAAATGTTGATTGCCAGTTGGCATTTGCTTTATACTGAATGGAATTTTTAAGTCTGAATTTTGAGTTTACGTTATTATTCAATATCATTTATTGTTAATTAATGAGACATTGTTGGAAAATAAATGGTGTAATTTTAAGGTGCATGGTGGTGCAACAGTGGAACACCAGAGAAACAAGTCTATAGATGGGCCTATACGTCCAGTAATTATAGATAGACTGTTTCCGTGGTTACATTTGTCACCATGGTTATGTATTATGATTCTCTTCCGATGACAGACAGCAGGATACCCGTAGCTCAATAGCAAGATTTGTTATATTACTGCATTTGAATATTTTACAATTGTAAAGTCATGAGCTTTACCTATTGCTCAAATTAGATTTCACTCTTCTTTCTTTAGTCATTTTTGTGCTTAAATACAGTTGAATATAAGAGTGTCGAGATATTAATCATCGAATACTCTCACTTCACTCCCTCGCATTACAATGACATTTGTTTCATGCTAGATTACACAGCTTCTGACAGAATATGATTCATCTAGATGTGTTTTGTACTTAAACTGTGGTTTGATCAGTTTTTTTCCTCAGTTGTACCCTCATGTCATGCCAGTGTTCAGTTGTTTTCCTGATTCTCTCTCTCCGTGTTTAAATTATGCAATTCAGTTACTTCATTCAGCTTGAGGTGACATTTGATGCTTTATGGTTATACATTGCACCTATTTACCTGGAACTCATTGCTGCAAATAATCTCAAATCTAACATACATCTACACAAAGTTACACATCTCTACTCGGGTTTATTACTTATTTAAGTTCAATATTAGAATGTAAATCGTGCAGGTAGTTCTGATTCAGTAAGGTACACTTCTGGATCCTATTGCTGAGGAGAACATTTTTATTGCGTTTCAGATTTTGAATTTCAGATTTTGATTTTGTTGTCTTTATTTGTATCACCACTTTTTCCCCTCTCTACTGGAAAATCCAGATCTTGTCGTAGGTGGGTTTATATGGTATCTGGTCCAAGCTGATCATTAGTGGTTTTTAACTCACTCAGAAGCTGCTTGGTTGACCATGCAGCTGGAAAACCTGCTGGTCTTGGTTATAACATGTTGTCAAGCTGGTTAGAGAGCTGGTATATCTCTCTAGACCAGCGAAAAACAGCTAGCATAATCCAAAAATCAGCTTCAGCACCTTAAACTGGTATGACCTGGTTTTTCCTGCAGGGCTAAGCTCATTTGCTGTAAAGTACCTCACTGTTTTATATCTATCTTGCCGCCTTTTCTGAAGAGCTGAAATCACCATGAGCTGACTCACTTTCACCCTCAGAAACTCAGCTGAAGAGGTTATGAGGACGTGACCTGAAAACAGCCATGCGGCTGCATAAAATAGTGTGAATAATGACTCCATTTTCCTTTCATAACCAGACAGACTTTTAAAAACAATAAACTGTGCAACTGTGGGTTATATGAGGGTTTCGTGACGTAGTTTAGTGTGGCACTGTATTTTTGGAAAGGATGATGTCGAGAGGATCATCTCTTTTTCCTCTCTTCTCTGCGAAAGAGGATGACTTTGGCTATAATCTACCTTGATGAAACGTTTAATTTATTTAAATCATCTTATATAATGCCTTCTTTATTTAATCAGGCACACTTATTTGCCCCCACAGAGTAAAGTGATGGATGAGGTGAGTGGGAGAACGCTCTTTCCTTTGTTCCTTCTTTGTCTCTGGCTTTCGTTCTCACCTCTTCCATTCACTTTGCTCTGATTTTGAAAAGGAGGGAGAGTGTCACGATCATTAATTATCGCGTAAGATACCAGAACTGGGTGGTTGGTGTTGGTCTGTTGTTAGTTGCTTGTTGAAATTCATTTCTAAAAGCTCTTAGGTTAAAAAACTACATGCGTAATTAAATGGACTTGTCGTATTATGCTCAACGTTTCAAATTTAGTTTTCAACTTTACAACTTTCTTTTACAACTTTCTTTCAACTTAAAGAAAATAATACTTCTGAGGTAATAAAAATAAACATTTAAATATATTCATGATGTTACGCAATTTTACTTTTCATTATATTGTTTTTCTTTGCAAGGTGAAAATACTGATGAAGGAAATGTTTTTTGCAGTGTGCCCTTAATCCAATACTGGCTTTTCATTCTTTAACATCTACCATAGAAGTAGCTTTTAGTATTGATCATATCCTTTCACATTCGCAAGTGGGCAGCTGTTTTGATACTGAGGAAAGAAACACCAATAAAGAAAGGTCAAACTGAAGTTCATACCTCATAAAACACACACACACTAGCACAATGTAACTGTTGCTTTAGCAAAACATGTAATGTTTTAAATATCTTGTTTTAAAGCTTCAAAATTTGGCTACAACACATAGAAATCCATAACTTATGGGTTTAATATGGGACTGAAGCAACATGAAACTGTTGTTTTTTCTCTGGCTGTCATTGTAAGTATACAAGCGGTTTTATTCAAGGTGTCTGGCCTGAGCATGAATGTTGAATGGTGGTTTGTTGTGAAATTTTTTTTTAACTGTATCCCATCATGCCTTATCTTTCACTCATCCACACACACAGTATATATTTTCTACTCGCTTTCTAATACTGAATAAATAGCTTTGTGTCTTTGTGTCTATTTGCTAGCCTGGGAACCATTTTGCTCATTGTCAGTTAGCAGTAAATCAGTGTCTGTGTAGGTGTTAATTATCTTTCCACACACCTCTAAAGTAGTACCTCGTTATATGGTAAAAATAAAATCAGACATTGCAGTCTTTGCTCTGACGTAAAGGGACAAAGTCAGTGGAATATGGAGAGCATGGATAAATGTCTTCAAGTCTCTTTATTGCTGTAAATCACACCAAAACAAGAGTGTATCATGTTCTACTCTAAATCCAAGCAAACACGTTAGTGGTTAACAACCTACTCTGTGCAAATTCTGTTTACAAGAGAGATTTAGTCAATATGGCACCCAGGCTAGCTTAGTATTGCATAATGATACTACTTAAAGCTATCACTTCAAACTACAGTATGAAACAGATAATCAGATTTCAAGTTTTCCTACAGGAAGGCCTCGCTTTTCCAACAACTACAAAAAGCACTTTCTTTTCCTGACCTGCCCCCAACTACAGCATGGCTCTAGGACGGTGGGTCAAGGTTTCATATGGCACTTGCATTGCTCTGTAGCTAACCGTTACAACCGACACTAGAAGAATAGGCTGAGTCTACGATAAAGCAAAGTCTTTAAGGTGACAATCAAGGGTCATATTTCGGATTCTTTGTGATATGACCTCTGATCGAAGTTCAGATTGGCTGAAAGGGTCTCTAGCTCAGTCCCCCTCTCACCCCCGTCCTCTTCTTGCTCCTCTTCATCCCTACTAATGAAGGCTAACTCGTTCTCATAGCAGAAGTTGGCGGCGGACTCTAAGGACTTGTTCTCCTCCATGTCTTTGGCGCTGCAACGTGGCGTGGAGGGAACCTCGTAGGTCTTATGAAAGTGCGAATAGTCCACCTTATACTGGCTGCGTTCCTCAAACACCACGGGCTCAAAGCGATGGCCCCATAAGATCTCGCTGGCCAGGTAGGAGCTGCGCACCTGAGCCGTCATCGCAGTCGCCTCAACCATCCCTTCCAGTATGACCACAATCTCAAAATCAGATGTCTCCAGGTCCTGTTTGCTGATTCCATATAGAGGACTCTCCTCGTTTATCTCGTGGAGGATGTTGAGAGGAGCAACCAAGAAGATGCGGTCGAGACCTTGGTCGTAACCCACATTGATGTCGATCTGATCGAGCGGTATGTACTCGCCCTCTTCTGTGATTCGGGGCTTAATAAGCTGCGCCCGCACGTGAGCCTCTACGATGTGACTTTTCCTCAAGTTCCCGACCCGCCACATGAGGCAAAGCTTCCCGTCACAAGACTGCAATGACAGCATTATGTGAGAACAGGATCAAGCTTTCTGCCCAAGCTTTAGGTCGCGCCATTTGGCCATGATGGCACCGATCATGAAAGAGTCACAATGATGCAGCCCACGATGGACTGGAAGACCCACCATGAACACTGCTAAGGGACACTCCTCAGTTACGCAGCGGAATCCGTAGCCGATCGTTGTTTGCGTCTCAACTGAGAACAGAAACGCTGCAACAAAGCTGTTGACCTGCATGACACAAGGTGTGAAGTCATCTTTAATGGGCCGGTCTAAGTCACCGTGGACAAGAGCAATAAGCCAGAAGGCGAAACCAAACGCAAGCCAGGACAGGACAAATGCAAGGGAGAAAAGGACAAACATCCAGCGCCAACGGCTGTCCACGCAGGTGGTGAAGATGTCGGCGAGGTAGCGCTGAGATTGCTCGTCCATGTGAGCGAAACTGACGTTGTACCCGGGCCTGTCTTGCTTACTTAAGCGGTTCGCACCTTCCGGCGCGTCTGGATCTTGCCGTTACCAAAGCCATTGCCGAGGGCGGGCATGTTGCCGTGCCGGTACACGTCCTCCTCCGACGATGACACGATGTTGTAGCGGTGGGGCTTGCCCACACTCATGCCACTCTGCCCGACCAGAACCAATCCGTAGAAGAGAGAGAGTACCAAAGCAGCTCTGGATCAGTTTGCGTTGCCTGAAGATGAAGCAAAACATAAGATCAGTCATGCAGTCTTTGTTCATTGTATATTGTTTGTCATATGGTTATGCTCATATGTTTTCAACCCCCTTGCAGAATTTTTTTTTTTTTTTAAATAAATGGTCATACTTTAATTTAAGGTCCAATTCCCACTATTAACAAACCATTAACTACAACTTTGCCTCAGTAAACTCCTAATATGCTGCTTAGTAATAGTTAGTAAGGTAGTTGTTAAGTTTAGGTATTGGGTAGGCTTAGGGATGTAAAATATAGTCATGCAGAATATGTGCTTTATAAGTACTAATAAACAGCCAATATGTTAATAATAGGCATGCTAATAAGCAACTAGTAAACAGTGAGAATTGGTCCCTATACTAAAGTGTTACCAAATAAATTGGATAAAATCTTATCCCTCTTATTTGGTAGTGCCCTAAAAGGGTTGCATAACACACATTTAAGTAAATTCCACAGATAAAATGTATTTACAGAAATTAAAAGAAACTTAAAATGTTTAAAAGTTTTATAATATTTTGTTTAATAACCTTTTATTAAAATTAATGTTTATTTAATACACACATTTTATTGATCAAAAGTGACAGTAAAGTAATTTACAAATGATCTCTGAAGGATCATGTGACACTGAAGACTGAAGTAATGGCTGATGAAAATTCAGCTTTGCCATCTAAAGAATAAATGACACTTTGTAATACATTAAAATAGGAAAGCTTTTTAATTTGTAAAAATATTTCACAATATTACTGTTTTTACAGTCATTTGATCAAATAAATGCAACCTTAGTGAGCATAAGAGACTTTACTAAAACATTTAAAAATCCACATTCTACAAGGTGTATTTAAAATTTTGAGGACAACTAAGTAGTTATTTAAATAAAATGTAAAACTAATGCAATAAGCCATGGGAGGTGGTTAGAGGTGTAAAAAAAGCCTCCATGGTAAAATCACTGTAACACAGGGCCTCAGGTGGCTTAATGCTTTTAGAAAATGGCAGTATGATGAAAAATGGTAACAAATATCAGGATCTATTAATAATAATTAAAATAAACAACCCCTTTAAATAGTAATTTAGCTGATTGCTCTAACTGTAGATTGTTTGTGGTATTCTAACATCTTGGCACATTAATATAAAGCATGCGGTTACAGTAGTCTGTCTGCATTTGTTTTTATCTTTGAATGTGTCTCATCCAGTCAGAATTTGGAGTCCGTCCGAGCTCTCCATTTTATAAATACATTTTCTAGTATTTAAACATTGAAAGTCAATGAAAGGGAAACCTAAGTGATGCAGGCCAAAATAGTTCCAAAATAAATCTTCTGAATTCTCACTGCAGCTAAAAACGTGTGTTACTCTATTGCGTGAGTGTGTGCAAAAGTGCTACTCTGTAAGTGTGAGCGAGGAAAGAGCAGATGTGCAGATCCGTCGTCTGTTTTTTTTTCACAGCAGATGTAGCTAATTAAAGTAATTTCGCACTTTTGCTGCGAAACTCCGCACCTTTGCGCAGTGAAGTGCTGAAGTGTGCACACCTCATAGCCCGAGAGGAGCTGTACCGCAGGCCTTTTTGTTATGGTTATCATGATTATCATGATCCGAATTTTCTCACTGCACTTTTTTTTTGACAGAGCTCTGAGTCGGGAGCTGCCGGTGGGGTCCAGATTTAGGCGTCTAGCCAGCGCCTGTGTCAAGTGATCTGTCTTTCTAATAATAGATGCCTGTCTCAGTGCGCCTACTGCACGCACATACACACTTGCAAGAATCTGCGCTCCAAGACATACTGTACTGACAGAGAGACATCAAAACACAAACTTCCCATGCACACACAGACACTCACACACTGGGGGCTGGGTAGTGTCAGGTGCTGCTATATTGGTGAGTGCAAATAGCTAAGAAGCCGCAGATTCAACAAGAGTGATAATGAGAAAAACATATCATTTTCTTCATGCATACCCATGATTGCACAAAAATGCAGCATAGTTCTACAATACTCTAAACTAAAAGAATCACATGAAAAACTGGGATATAGAGGTTTCCATGGAAACCTGTCTGGTAGAAATTTTGTGTGTGTGTGTGTAGGTGTGTGTGTTTGTTTGAGGGGTGACTGTCGGCTTCATGCGGTGGTATTTTAGTCATCATCCAGGTGGCCAATCACTCCAAATTGAGAGAAGAGACAAGAGAGAGAGACAGTTGAGCACTTAATAAGTTTTTCAATGATAGCCATGAGAATACAAAGTCGATTTCCAGTCGAGGGGAGACAGTGGGGTCGGTATCTTCACTACATCCTGATGTGATGTCAGCTAATTCCAGTCTAAATGTCAGCAGATCCAGTGACCACTTAGAGGTTCGATAGCAGTACTGTGATGAGTAAAGATAAACTAATCCAAGTTCTGTGATAGCTAAAGGTGAAAACTAACAAACACTCGGTCCTCAGTATTTCTGCTATATTTAGCTCCTATTTTATCCATTTTTCTTTTCTCTTTGCTCATTTTAATGACATTTTCCAAGACCCACTGAATTTCTTGAGATTTCCAGTAGTTCTGAAATGTAATGAAATTAAATTACATATATTAAAATTAAATTCTATCTGTCATATTTCTATTTTATCATATATATATATATATATATATATATATTAATCAAAGTGAGTGTGTGTGTGTGTGTGAATAATTATATATATATATATATATATATATATATGTATATATATATATATATATTCAATTCAATATGTGATTTATATATATACATAATTTGTATGTAAATCTCCAGAGATAATTTGAAGATTTATTTGAAAATTATGAATTCAGTCAAATATGAATTAAACATTTATTAATTTATATTTTATCTATTTCCTATTTATTTTATGCACTACGCATTTTGCGCTAAAACAAAAAATTCAAAATGATCTCTGCTCTGAACCCTCAAATATGCACTGAACATTTTGCACTAAAATAATGCCGTAAATTGGGTTCCTTTGCACCAATAAAAATATTAATTGTGAAAAGGTTTTGTACTTTGTTGCATTCAGAAAGAATTGTGGTTATAGATGTTTTCTGATGTACAGAAGATAATCTCGCTTATGGGCATCTGACGTAAATACCTGTGCCCTATGGCGGTGGTCGATGGAAACTTCATCTGAAGAGAACATTCTGTTTCCTTTTTGCTTTTCATGCACTCTTAGAACCAAAAGGGACAGCTGTCATTTTAATCCTTGAATGTAATTAACATATTCTACCCATCCCACAGCTCCTCCAGTCCCGAAATGGCAAATATGATGAGGAATTAAAGTGATGACAGATTGTAAGAACTTTGACAGGCAGTTGACAGACTTCAGATATTACTCCACCGAACATTTCCACAGCCCCTGAAGAGCTGCATCAGTCTGCTTTAATAAACTTTATGAACTTCGACTCCTATCACCATCGCCATATGCGCAGTGCTGAAATGGAGTTGCGTCTAGTGACTTTTTTTTGCCAGTCTGGTTTTCAAAATCCAGAAGGTTTGCATGATTTGATTTGTTTTGGCATGCTATATCCATCCAAACAGGTGCCTGTGTGTTGAACGCACAGCCTTTACACAATCAGGAATTGGATTACGCTGACCGTATCTATATTTAGACTTCATTTGAATTTGTATTTCCATTGAAATGCATTCATGATTTTTCTCATAGAGCTTTAAAATCAAGGAAGCGCTCAACATGTGCAGACATTCCAGCATTCAGGGGACATCTGTCATTGTGGGAATGCTGTCTTGGGTGTGACAGTCCCCTCATTGATTTGATGACACAGTGGAAAGTACAGAATATGCAATGATGATCACCATCGCATTCTCATTATGACTCTATTCATGTGAGGCGCATTAAAGGCACCAGAACGCTTGCAGACATCAAAAAAACGCCTACAGGTTGCAGAAAATACCTGTAGACTGTCCATGTGAGTGAGACAGAGCTGACAGAAGCTCAAAGAATACATACACATTCTGCTTACCTTTTTTCTTCCCTTCGTGTGCATGGAAATATATAAGAAAGAGATCTGAAGTTGAGCTAAAGCATGATTCCACTGAGTTCCTCACAGTTCCCCGACAGGAAAAATCACCGTTTTAAAGAAAAAAAGGGATCCTGACTGTCCAGCGAGGTCCTCATCTTTAACGTCACATACACAGATGGAAACTCGCACACATGTACGCATGTATTCGAAGGAGGTTCTTATCTAAAGGCTGCAGATTATAAGCTAACAGCCTCAGAATGTTCCATTAACGTTCCCTAGCGTTGATTCCGACGTTCCAGTAATCTTCCTTGGTCATCCCTGAGGGTCTGGCATGTCTAGTGATTCCATAATGTTTCAGTGCGACACCTCGCCAATGATTCTCTCTTTGAACATTTAAAACACTGCTCTCTCTCTCTCTCTCCTTTTTTTCCTCTCTCTCACCCTTGTCTGCTATCTGATCTTTGCTGCAGTTTTTCACACTCTCTCGCTCTCTCGTTTGCTCCCTCTCTCTCTCTCTGAAGTTGGCATTTGCAGGGACCACGGTCTCACCGATGCTACCTCAAACACAGAGCTCTTGAAAAGCAGCCTGGTGTTCATGCTCAAACCCAAAATAAGTACATTTTACTGCCCTCTACGTTGGCTGAATACATTACAGACTGACAAATGACAAAAAAATCCTTTGTGTTTGAGGGTTTCTGTTAGTTGGGAACAGGGATTCGTGCGCACTGTTTTTCCATAGTGTTTGCATAATGTTAGTGTATGTGTGTGTGAACATGCTCTCAGATGAATAATCGTTTTTAAGAGGCTGGCTCTTTGGTTTGGGTTGCACACGCAAGGATGGTGACAGAACCAGGACATTTGCCTCTACAAATGAACACACGAATACGCTCATCTGTCATGCCTGGTCACGCTGGCTAATTAATCCGACTCCTACCTGTGTGCATGTGTATGTGGCTTTATAAGTGTCTATGTGAAAAGATTCCGCCAACTACTGCCATAGATATATAGATAGATAGATAGAGCCATGTTTTGACCTCTCATCGCAAACATACTAAGGCGCTCTGGCTGTGATGTCAGCTTGGGTTGCAGTGGCTTGTCCTGATACTGTTTCATGTTTTGCATTGGTTGCTATGTTTAGAACTGTTCTACAAGGACTGCTATTGATCTGTTATTAAGCGAACAGTTGACTGAAGTTTACTGTAAACAACAAACTTTCCAAATGAATCTGTGTGGAGTAATGAATTTCAATTTAAAGCATGCTTTACTATATTATACAATACAATATACAGTATTGTTCAAACATTTGTGGTTGCTAAGATGTTTTTGGAAGAAGTTGCTTGTGCTCACTAAGGCTGCATTTGTTTGATCGAAAATACAGGTAAAAACTAATGTTATGAAATATTATTACAATTTAAAATAAGTGTTTTCTATTTTTAATGTATTTTTTAAATTTGATTTATTCCTGCGATGGTAAATCTGAATTTTCAGCAGTTATTACTCCAGTCTTCAGTGTCACATGACCATTCAGAAATCACTGATTTGCTGCTCAAGAAATAATTTCTTATTATTATCAGTGTTGTTTGCTGCTAGATATTTTTGTGGAAACCATGATACAGTACATTTTTTTCAGGATTCAGAAGTTTTAAAAAAGAGCATTTATTATTTTAAAAAAAAATAAACGTTTTTAACATTACAAATCTTTACTGTAATGATCAATTAAATGCATCCTTGTTAAATAAAATTTCTTTCCATAAAAAACTTCCTGAATCCAAACATCTGAATGGTATAGTGTATAACTGAACTGAGTTCTCTTGTAAATTTGATCTTTGATCTTGAGAAATAAATTATTTACAAAAATAATGCAACTAATTCAAATTTTTTTAGAAAAATGTTAGGAATATTATTTGTGAAGAAAAAATATTTTAGATTTGACTGTGATTTAACAGCCTGTGGTTTGTGACGTCATATTATTTTTTGCATGCTGACTAATTGAGTCTAATTGAGTACCATTATTAGTGTGTCAGCCTCTTAATTATTCCTGTACAGTTAATTGAATACTGATAATTATAACTAATGGGTTTGGACAGTAAAACCCCCATGTGTATTATTTGCATCATAAATTATTTCCCTCTTACAGTTTATAATTCATTCTCTTCTTTTTTTTTTTTGTCTTTGATCAGTTATTGGCTCCCAGAGTTCTTCAAGTTTGCCTTAGAGCCTCTGTGATTATTGAGAAAGAGTGTCATTATTTACTCATCTACATGTCATTCTTAATATTTCTTTTAAAGTCTTTCTCCTGTTGAACAGAAAATATGAATTGTTGAGGAATATCCAGGCTGTTCTTTTTCAATACAATGAAAAAAGAATGAGGGCTGGAGATATCACACTCTAAACAGCATCATAAAAGTACACAGAAAAAGGTTGTAAAACAGTAAAATATTATTTCACACTTTCTACTTGTAATTTTTTTTAATTAAATGTTTACTTTCCATTTATTTTGATTTTTTTGGTGAAATTTACTAGCAATCTCTAAGTTGAAATTGTCTTTTACATTTATAAAAGTATAGGCACTATATTCCAAGCCCTCTAAAATCATAACTTTGTGTAAGGAACAAACCAAAATTTAAGTATTTAAAATGCACACAACTTTAAATGGCCATCAATGGAGAAGCACATTTTGCATGCAGAATGGTGTAGTTAATAAGGCATCTCAGCTCTTTATAAATTATGAATGCTCATTTATCTTCACACCAGTGCACAAGCCAAAATGGTCAATGTGTGAACACTATGCATTAAAGCACACCTATTCAGCCTAATTCAGCCATTGCATAATTGCTCGTTTATTCTGCACAAAGCTATATTGTCATTCCAGGGTGTCAAGTGCTTGTGTGCATGTAATTTTGTTGTAATATTTATTAGGAAATATGTCTGCATGTTGGCCCTGAGGCAGAGGAACAGATGTCTGTTGTGGAAATTCAAGGGTCCATATGGACTAGAGTTTAATTATTACTGTAGAGACACACACATAAACTCAATCATGTCAATGTGTCCTTTTTTATCAATGAAATAACAGTGAGAATGTTTTACTGCTGTGAAGATAATCTTGGCCCTCTGCAGATGTGAAAGATGTTTCACTTTTATATGTTGTCCTCCTTAAGCTCTGTGCAGCTAAACACTGACAGTTTATTAATCGAAGTGACTGTGTGTGTGTGTGTGTGTGTCCCTTTTTCTAACTTTATGCCATATGGAGCATGAAAATAAGATGAGTGGAAAATAGGCTGAATGAAAAGAGATATGGGCAAAAGTGAGTGTGTACATAGTTATGGGTTCAGTGAAATGTCCTCCCTCAAAAAAAACTGTTGACCAATCATACCTTAACAACTGTTGCCATCTGCTTTATTAGTGCAGCTTTTGTTCTTTTATAATATAAGTCTACAGTGTACTAATACTGTGTGTACACTTTAGTACTTTTGAAGTATTACAAGTACCTTTAAGGTATTAATATGTACCATTTAAGGGAAAATAAGGTATATATAAGGTATGTATCTTTTAGCTTTTGCACCTTTTTGACAGCTTTTTCTGAAAATATATGGAGTATAGTTTAAAAACATTTATCCATATGCATAAACATTGTTGCATGGTATTTTTTCCCATTTCAGGATTTTTAAATAAATCCTGAAATGTTCTTGCTTTGTATTAAACTATGCGTGTGCCTTCATTACCAAATTAAAATGTAACATCACACCTACATTTTCTCAAAGATAAATTGTTAATCAAGCCCTAAATTATGTTAATTAATTTACATATTAATTCAGGTCACTTACATGAATGTTACTGCTATTAAATGAGGCTTTAAATAACCATTTGCTTCAATTTTGATTCACAGCCACCTCCGCTTTTAATCATATTACTGCATAATCTACCAATTTCTTTAAAGAATAATGGCAGATAAAGATGCTTTGCCAATGTCATGCTTCATTCCAGTCCACATAAGAATATCTATTCAATTTTTTTCCACTTCTCGAGCAAATTTTTTGCTCTTTTAGACATTTAGAGTTCATTCCTATGGGAACGTAAAGCTTGCCCAGAGTAACCAAGCTTAGTAGAGGGTCAATTGACTGAGTTGTTTGCCTTTTCAAAGGAGCTTGTGTGATTTTACTGTGTAGTCGTTACAAACAAGCACAACACATGTGTTGATGCCATACAGACGCACATGGGACAATATTTATCATGTTTGGAATTTAGGCCACAGACTCTCTTATGTGTTGCCACTTACACTAATTTTTGTTTGCTGTGTGTTTCATCACTGTAGCCCTATTTGAGAAGTTCTCACACGTTTCTTTTTAAAGATAAATGGAGTACAGTAGGTATGCATCACACAGGGAATGATACCAAATTTAAAGAGCACACAGACCCATTTATACAATGTGAATTTGATAAATATCACACAGAGAGAGAGAGAGAGAGTGGTGCACTGAGCGTGATCTACTTAGAGTAGAGAAGTGTGTGAGTGTGTGACCTCAAATATGCTGTGCTGTTTCTCCTCCTTCCTGTAAACTAGTTTCACACCTTGTTTGCCATTCATCTTTCTCTCCATCTTTCTGACAGACCTGCATTCATCCTGCTTAATCAGAAGTAAAATATTACACCTGCAGGAATAACAACCGAAAATGTGCAACATAAACGCAAAACACTAAGTGCAACAAAGTCTCTAACTGTATCTCTTTCTGTCTCTCTCTCTCTTTCTCTCTACTAAAAATGAAGGTCATTGTTTCAGTGCTACTGTTTTAAAACACGTACAGCATACAGTACTGTTTAAAAGTTTGGGGTTGTGAGATTTTGTATTGTTTTTGAAAGAGCTCTCTTATGCTCACCAAGGCTGCATTTTGTTTATTGAAAATACAGTAAAAAAAAACATAATATTGTGAATTATTAGCACAATTTAAAATAACTTTTCTAATGCAATATATTTTTAAAAAAAAATTAATTTATTCTTGTGACGGCAGAATTTTCAGCATCATTACTCCAGTTTTCCGTGTCACATGATCCTTCAGAAATCATTCTAATATACTCATATGTGGTCCTTAAGAAACATTTCTTATTATAATAATAATATATTATCAATGTCGTGCTGCTTAATATTTTTTCAGGACACTTTGATGAATAGAAAGGTCAATAATAACAGCATTGTAGAAACCATTTGTGACATTATAAATCTTTGTACATAAATCAGTCGTTTTGTCAGACAGTTTTCATCATATTAATGCATCCTTGCTGAATAATATGTCTGGGAAGGAAGGAAGGAAGGAAAGAAAGAAAGTCTAGTATTGTGTATGGCTGATTCCAAATTACATGACAAAAATTGTAGTTAGTAACATAATCCATTACATTACACATTTTAGGTAATATAATCAGATTACTTTTAGATTACTTCTGACCTAACTTGTTATCGCATTGATTTAAATAGGATATTCTTTTACCATATTGATACAAAAATACAAACAGCAAGAAAATATATTCCATTTGTTGTTATTAACAACATGAAGTGCAATTAAACATTATATTACATCAAGGTTTCCCAGACTGCAGAGGGGTTGTGAGTTTAATGAAAAGCTAAAAATGAATTAAATCATAAATGTGTTAATCAGTTGTTGATGCAATGTTGAAATGCTTCTTAAATCTGAAATGATTTTTTAAATCCAGTGGTCAAATGACTGATCTCTGTGTGAACGTCCATAAGACTTTCTGAGTATATATAAGCGGCAGGCTATTTTAACAAGAGGAATTAGGGAGAATCAATAAAATATGAATAATTTATTTGCTATTGTGTGAATATGTAATCATGTAATCAATAAAAAAGTAACAGGAGTCTGATACGAGCATTTTAAAATGTAATTTAATCTAATACTTAATTTTTGAATCTGATTACATAATCCAGATTACATGTAATCAGTCACTACCCAGCTCCGTATATTGTGTTTCTGTTTAGAGGTAGTAAAGAAAATAGCTACATGAATTTGCAAAATACACAAAATAGCTTTACATAATGCCTCAGTTTCACAAAAGAATTAAATAACAAGCATTAATTGAGCCTCTTGTTGTGTTTTCATTATGTAAATGGGGTTGACGAGCTCTTCTGCTATTTTCTCCTCGCTCTCTACTGACAATCAAGAGTCTCATCAACTACAGCACAAGGACCAACTGCTGATTAACAGGTGTGTGTGTGTGTGTGTGTGTGTGTGTGTCCAGTAATGGAGTACATACAGCACAGACATAAGTAATCAATCTTGATACAGTAGATGGAGCGATCTGAGATATAGACCTAAATCTACTGTAGCCTATATACATAATGTTAGAGATGAGGTTGCTCCAAAGACAGACAGAAGCAACAGAAAATGAACATGCAGCTGTAATGGAACAGACATTAGTGTTTGATACGGAACAGAAGAGTGGGATTGCGCACGGGGGAAAGTGTGTCGTTTATTTTCGCCGCTGCCCAGGTGTTTGGATCAAAATGAGTAATGAGAGAGTTAGTAGAGCAGCACCTCAGAGAATATACTCACACACCATGCATACATGCAAACACAAAACTCACAAAAGAGAATTATAAAACTAAATACAAGAATTCTGCTAAGAAGGAGAGAGCATCAGCTATTTTTATGGCAAATACATTCAAGAAAGTTTGCATGTTTCATAGGAATTGAACCCATGAACTTGGTGTTACAGTGCCATCATCTACCAGCTGAGCTACAGTAACCCTGTTTGTCCGTTATGTCCGCAACAGCATTTCTACGCCGCAATAAATTTCTTCTTTATGCCAGAGTATTTACGCTCATGATACATGGTCTGTGCATTTGGCACCGTCCTGTTTGTGTTTGTGACATTTGGCATCAAGCCCCTGGAAAATGGATCTCTTGCACCTAAGAGGTCTTGAGGTCTCCTCGCCATTTCCTCAGATAGATTTTAGATGGTACACATAAGCCCTGCTGCAAATAAGCATGGGCGCTTCCTTTCTTACACACGTTTCAGCACCGACCCGTTCCAAAACCTCTACACGAACAGATCGGGATGGAGGAAAACGTCATCTGTTATTCCACCCGTGCACTTAGAATGATTTATTCCATGCAGAGATCTATTTGTGATGATATGAGGGTTCACATGCAATCACGTAGACACATATTATATTGCATGAAGGATGTCATCACATAACAATAACTTTATTAAGATACGCTGTTGATGTGTGATTGTTAATACAGACTGAAAATAAAGTATAAACCACTTATGCATATTTGCCATGTAGTGTCACATAATGTTGATTATGACATGATAAAGTCTGGTAGATGCAACGTTGCTGATTTGTAAAGACATGCACTCATACAGAAGTGGGTTCTGTGAATTTCTTTGTTTCTCCTGCATTTTGTAAGTGATGCAACAGCATGGACGAGATGATGTTCAGTTTGATTTTCTCAGAAAACATGGACAGTAAGGTGCTTTATTCTTCACTGAGGCCAACTGCTATCATTAGAAACACTTTGGGCCTCATTCATGAAACACGATCAGAACGAATTTCTGTGTAGGCTCGTCTCTCTCTCTCTCTCTCTCTCTCTCTCTCTCTCTCTCTCTCTGCCTCTCTCATCCTTCACTGTAAAAGAAATCCTGTTAAATGCAAACTGGCAACTATGCCAGAAATTCTCTGGGGTGGCATTTTGATGCCTGCATATTTTACAGTACAGAAATGTGTATTTCTTTAATTGTTATGCATTAATATATCAACATTTCAATTACAAAAAGCTGCTCTGTATAATAAAATTTACTGATAACCACCATAATAGTGGTAAAATGGAACTAAAAGTGGCATTTCCATGAAAAACTGCTAATAAACATACAATGCAACAAGTGTAATATAAAGCACACAGCTACTTTGTCTTATCACATTTAATGCATCACAAGTTTATTGTCAATTGCAAATGACAAAAATTGGAGCAATTTTAACAAGATTTTACAATATATACTAAGATTTTTAAAGGGGTCATCGGATGCCCATTTTACACAAGTTTATATGATTCTTTAGGGTCTTAATGAAAGGTCTGTAACATACTGTGGTTAAAATTTCTCAACGGTAGTGTAAAAAACACCTTCTTTACCCATTCAAAATCAGCTCTGTCTTCAGCATGCTGTTCTAGTCCATGTTGCTTTAAATGCTAGTGAGCTCTGCTGACTCTGCCTCTCTCTTTCTTGGAGTGACGAGCAGAACATAGATATGTGTAGATTCCCTATTCAACCGCTCCAGATACGTTGACGCGTCAGCCATCTCGCATTCACCATAATAATCAATGAATATTCAAAGGTAAGCATATAACTTGCTGTTGTAGACGCATTCAAAGATTCGCAGACCGTTCCAAAAATGGCAAATGGCTTATGTATCGCAGCCCATAGAAACAGTCAATAATGAAGTATCTAGGTATATATCTCTATAGAGCATACTAAACTTCAGCCGCGAAACTGGCTAACTAGCACATTATTAGGAAAGGCGATTTGCAAAGATTCATAAAAACCCTTATACTCACTTCTTCTGTAGATAAAGCTGGATCACGAATGATTTACGTGAACATAGATGCATTTATGTAGATCGGGGATCGGCACATTCACTTCAAAGCAAAAGTAACGTTAATCCTCTGCGTCTTCAGCAGCTCAGATGTCGGGAGTAACTGACGACTGCTATATTCATTATTACATCCAACAACAAAACACCTCAATCGCTTAATCTGAGACATCTTGTCTTCCCCTGCACCGCCGGACAGCTCTCAGTTCACTCAGGGCGGGTCTAAGGTAAGACGGTCTTGTCAATCAACCATCGTGGGAGCGGCCTGTGCAGAACTACGTCATTCTGACAGGAATCTCAGAACAGCCTGATTTGAGAAAGAGGATTTTAAAATAGAGATTTTTTTTTAAAAAAAAACACTGGGTGGATTTTATCATTATAGGATGGATGTGTACACACACTTCCAACACACATTTATGTTCAAACAACTTGTAAAGTGAATTTTGCATCCGATGACCCCTTTAAATGTTTTTGAAAGAAGTCACTTATTCTCACCAAGGCTGCATTTATTTGATCAAAAATACAGTAAATCAGTAATGCTGTTAAATATTATTACAATTTACCATAACAGTTTTCTATTTGAATATATTTTAAAATGTAATTTATTCCTGTGATGCAAAGCTGTATTTTCAGCATCATTACTCCAGTCTTCAGTGTCACATGATCCTTCAGAAATCATTCTAATATGCTGATTTGATGTTTAAGTAACATAATCAGTGTTGAAAATAGTTGTGCAGCTTAATACTTTTGTGAAAACTGTTACGTATTTTTTGACTTTCTATTAATCAATGAATTTATAAGATTCATTTATTAATAGCGAGTTCAAAAGAACAGCATTTATTATAATATTATAGATGTCTTTAAAGGTGACATATCACGAAAGTGCTATAATCGGGTCTCCGGTGCATCTACCAACCCAGAAAACATGAAAAAGGACAACCCAGTAACTTTGTTTTGGTAAGCCTTTCTCTGCAAGCTTGTGAAAAAATGAGCCACTCAGATTTCGCTCCCCCCCGTGACGTAGGATCTTATTATAATATTACAGCCCCTTAATCTGCACGTTTCCACCCACAGTGCTGCCATTGTGCTTTTGCAGGTGACAGCAATCTACCAGTTCTAACACCATGGCAAAAGTTGGAGCAAAGCTTGCTAACTGTTCTGTCTTTGGCTGCACTGAAGAGTACAGAACACCATTTAGAGTCTCAGCCTCAGAGGACACAAGAGAGCAGTGGATTTATTGATTTATTAACTGTATAATTACGCTGCTGCCACACAGATCTAATATAAAAAAAAAAAACATTTTTCCCTTCACAGACATAACCGACTGTTTTTGTAACTCGTGTGTTTTTAACATAAACTTGTGTGTATTTGACAGTTTAAGCACAATAAGACATGAAAGAGAACTTAGTTTAGTACTCACATGCCATATGTGACAGCCGTTTTCTGTGCGTGTGCTTCGGATGTGTGCGCTCAGAAAACCCTATATCATAAGTTAAAAAACTGATATGGTTTAAAATGCATGATTTCAGCACAATAGACATAATAATCAAAACCAAACGTGTTTTTCACCAGAGTATATGAGGTACCAGCTGTAAAGACACCGTCCCATTCTGGAAAAGGGGCGGGGAGCAGCAGCTCATTTGCATTTAAAGAGACATGCACGAAAACAACGTGTTTCTGCTTCCACTCAAAATAGGCATTTTCAAAATGATATAATGCATGATCTGTGGGGTATTTTGAGCTGAAACTTAACAGAAACATTCTGGGATTTATATTACATATTGTAAAAAGGGCATAACAGGTCTCCTTTAATATATGTTTTGATCAATTTAATGCATCCTTTGCTGAATAAAAATATCAGTTTCTTTCAGAAAAATATATTCCTGACCCCAAACATTTAAACAGTAGTGTACATTTTCATTTATGTAATAATTCATGCATTTTACTGTCCAAAAATATGTTATTTTACAGTAAAATTCCAAATATTGTATCCAGTTTAATTCTAATGTTACATTTTATGTCGGGTAATGATTACCAATTCATTGTTTATTACTGTAACATTGTACATTAAAATTACAAATATTTATTTTTCTCTGATTTCTTAATATCTTCCTATCATTCATCTTCTTCTTCATTTAATTAATTCAATTAAACTGTATCGACATAATGTTCTTCTCAGCAATTGTTCGCCTCACAGCATCATGTTTGACTTCCCTTTTGTTTTCCTTTCTTCCAGTATGTTCTCCTTGGCTTTCTCTTACATAAAAGATCACATTCAATTTTCTTTTAAGGAAAGAGTGTCTTTAGAGACTGTTGATATTAAGTTTGGACTGATAAATAAAATCCCCTTCTTACTATAAACAAAGTCATCTTCAAAGGGCTTTTGAGATAACCATTCTAAAAGCACAGGAAAATGTTTGTCTCTGTGCAAATTGTACCTATGAATTTCCTCATCATTTTGTCAGAACTTTGAATACAATATGTTAGCAGTGTGAATACAGCACTATTGTACATGTCAGTTGTATTCAATTGGACATTAACGTGTACCTGTAGGCTAAGTCTGTTTTTCTACAGCTGGAATGTAACAGTGGATATTGACCTCTGTAGTCCTGCCAGTGTTCAAGTGCCATATGAGATCCCTGTATCAACAAATGGAGCCTGAGTCATACTAGGACACTGTAAACTATGTGGGACTGAAAATAATAGAGATGCCCAATGCATGAAACCCAAAGTGGAACTAAGAAATTCTGTTCATACAAGCACACACAAGTGTTATGGTGCCATCTTCTGTCAGTACATTTTATTATTTGACCTGTTGGATAGTCTTGAGAGGATATACCTTATTAATTGTGGAAAGAAGTATGCACCATTTTTATATTAAAAATATATGACAAATATTTTAAGTCTTAATCAATGAGTCTCTAATGGCCTACTATGAAGTTGAGGTTTCTATTAGTAGCATATTTGCAAACATGTAAATGGAGTTTAACCGAAATTATAATGCAAATATGAAATAAGATGCATTACTCAAATTCCTTAATAACGATAATGATCCTTTTTAAAGCCAAGAAGTACATTTTTGCACTTTTGTGCATGTGTACATTATGTGCATTACGGCGAACACTGAAAGTGCTCATTAATTTCTGTAGTATTTTACGCCAACATGTAACAAGAGCGAACATAATTCTAAAATAAATGTATACATTTAAAGCAGTTAATTTTTTTAAACGTATACAACATCCATTTGTACCCTAGATTTGTTTTTCGATCGGGCAATGTACAGGGCTACTGTTGATGACGTCACCGACGTTCGACATACGTTGCTCTGAGTGAGGACCTCGCGGTGCGTGGTTTGGAAACAGTGCGAGGAATAACTTTGAAACAATAATAAAGTCACCCCAGGCATAAAGAGTCGCATACAGGTATACAGATATTATAACGTTACGTAGTGCATTTACATGTGATAGACAGAAATTAAAGATTATTTAAATGAGCCAGTCACCCATTCATTCATATTCTGTCGGACGTTTGTTGCGCGGTTAGATGTGCTAACAGCTTCATTTGAGGCGTTTCTAAATCCTTAACTTTTATATGTATTGTGATTGTCAGTAAGTTGGTAATTTGTTTCATCATGTTGCATATGCACATTCAATCAGTGTTTACTAGGCTCTTAAAGATAAACTCGTGGAGCTGCTGTAGATAGCATTGTGCGCAATAATTGTAAAGGAGTAAGTAACATGATCAATCATCATATGAAACAACATAAACAGAATCATAAGAGTTAAAACCATCTTATACTGAAATCTTTTCCAAAGTAGTCACATTTTGTCTAGAGATTACAGCTTTGCACATTCTTCATGAGCTGCAACTAAATCCCATGCATGCTGAATACTTCTCTGTAGCAGGGCTGATAGGAAAATGTCATTCCAACCTGTTTTGTCCCATCAGAGCTCGTCAGCATGGAGACAGATCTTTATGATGAGTTTGGAAACTATATTGGACCAGAGCTGGACTCTGACGAAGATGAAGTAGATGCAGACGACCGGGAGGCTGATGAGGTGCGTCTGAGATGCATTATGACCTGTGTTCATTTGTGTGTATTACAGCAGAAACCTGTAAATTACACAAATCATCTAGAAACTGCCCAAAAAAAGTTTTTTTGTGCAAGTTGCAGCATATAGCAGCATATATCAGGGGAAGTCGTGGCCTAATGGTTAGAGAGTCGGACTCGTAATCCAAAGGTTGCGAGTTTGAGTCTCAGGTCCGGAAGGAATTGTAGGTGGGGGGAGTGAATGTCCAGCGCTCTCTCCACCCTCAATACCACGACTCAGGTTTAGCAAGGCACCGAACCCACAACTGCTCCCCGGGTGCCACGGCATAAATGGCTGCCCACTGCTCCGGTTGTGTGTTCACTGCTGTGTGTGTGTGTGCGCACTTTGGATGGGTTAAATGCAGAGCACGAATTCTGAGTATGGGTCACCATACTTGGCCGTATGTCACGTCACTTTCATATAGTATGAGTGGGATATGAGTGCAGTTTATCTTGTTACAGGCGGATGAGGAGGAGGATGATGAAGACCAGGCTGAGGCTGACGAGGAGGATGTTGGTGGTATGGAGGTGGTTCTGCATGAGGATAAAAAGTATTATCCCACAGCTGAGGAAGTTTATGGTCCTGAGGTGGAGACTATCGTCCAAGAAGAAGATACACAGCCATTGACAGGTAACAAACATGCTGGTGGAATACAAGTATATGTACTACATGTGCACAAAATCAAGTGTATCTCATTTTATTTCCTCCTTAGAGCCCATCATAAAACCTGTGAAGATGAAGCGGTTTACTCTGATGGAGCAAGAGCTTCCCGCCACCGTCTATGACATGGAGTGAGTTCACTGTTGTGTTGTCTCTCTCTCTTAGTGTTTGTTAGAATTGCATATTGTTACATGCGTGTCTGTCCGCAGGTTCCTTGCTGATTTGATGGACAGCTCAGAACTGATCAGAAATGTCACCTTATGTGGACACTTACACCATGGCAAGGTAAAGGACACTGTTCAGTTTTGTCTAATAAATAAAGGTGCATCATGTGGTGGTTATTATATGTGCTGAGTTTGATTACTTTAATCTTGAGGACAAATTAAAATGCATTTGTTTGTCCCCACAGACTTGCTTTGTGGATTGCCTCATTGAACAGACACATCCTGAAATCCGCAAGAGAGATGACTCTGACGTAAGTATATAGTTATTAAATATAAAAAGTGTTTTGTTTATATTAAGCATATGAATATGTCTAAAATATACACTTGATTTCAGTTGTTTGCATTAATCAATAAATATATACTGCACGTGTGTGTATATGTGTATATATATTAGTGCTGTCAAATGATTAATCGCATCCAAAAAAAAAGTTTTTGTTTGCATAATATATGTATGTGTACTTTGTATATTTATTATGTATATATAAATACATGCACATGCATGCATATATTTAAGAAAAATGATATGTTTATGAATTAAATATATTTATAATATAAATGATATGAATATAAATATAGACGTGTATTTTCAAAATATATACTGTATGTATGTGTGGTTATATATACATAATAAATATACACAGAACACATTATGCAAACAAAATTTTTTATTTTGGATGCAATTAATCACGATTAATCATTTGACAGCACTAATACACACACACATATTGTGTGTGTGTGTGTATGTATGTGTGCATATACATATACATATATATATATATATATATATATATATGTTTCCCACAGGATTTTGTGAGACTTGTGGCGGCATGTGACATCACATTAATTTGCATATTTATGACGTCATTGCGTCAAGTTTCGGCATTTCAGATCTGTTCTACTCTATGAAATATCACATACTGTAATACAACGGAATGCCCAATAAAGCTGTTCACATTATATTTTCTGTTGTCATGCATAAAACAAGTATAAATGGTAAACACGACCCATTAATACGTTAACCAGGAATCACTCTCACTATATACTCCTTAAATCCTGATTTATAATCGCGACATCGTTTGATAAAATCAATATATATCTAACTTACACTAAAAAGTGACTATATGCGGTGGTTTTGGATATATAACTGTTTTGTCTCATTCAGCGCACTGCCCGCGTCTGAGTAACAAACTATGCGCATATTAACAGACAAATTATGTTCATATTTAAAACTCCAAACAGTCAGTAAGCGACAGGTGCTTGGAAACGCTGTTTTGTAAATGATTTATTGACGATTTTGCTACGTTACGGCCAACTGAATACGCTGCTTCTCTGTCGCCCACTGCTCAGAACAGACGCCGAGAGAGGCGACACTGCGCCGGGAGAGTCAGTGCCATTGCACACTGAGTCCGAAATTTTCGCATGCGTTTTTCCGTTTTTTCATATTCCCCATCCTTTCCTATCAAAATGCATGCAACGGATGCGAAAACGCAGAAAATCGAACCTGATCCGAGTTTTTTTTGACGGACGAAAGTTTCGGAGGCAGTGTGCAAACGTGATTGACACAACGTGAGGTCGTATTTATTTTTTAACGTGTGAAAATTTCGGACGAAAAATTCGGACTCGGTGTGCAATGGCCTTCAGACCTCGCGCTCGCGGGGCAGTACCGGCGACATCTTCTATGGCGTTATTTTTTAGTCAAAAGTTATGAGCGTGTAAGACATGCTCACGAGCACATTATGTTATTTCACACGCGCAAAAATGAACCTTCAGCTGGCATGATAAAAGTACTCGCGCACAAATTCAACAACCGAGAGGTGTACAGGCAGCTGCGCGCGAGCGCCTGGCATACTCTCATAGGTTAACTCTGCTTGTACAGTGGAATCCTGCTCGCGCGCAGCGGGCTTCTGCTCGCGGAGTGCTGTTTTGCTCGCGCAGTGGATTTCTCCTCGCTCAGCTGATTTCTGCTCCCTCGAGTCTAGATGACTTTTGACAATTTGGGGGCGGAAACCAAGGAGGGCACTGACTCTCTTATGATTGGTCACTTTCATCGTAATCACACCCACAGGGACATCCTTGTACCTTGATTGACAGCTCTCATTACAGGAAGCACGGAGTCAAAGTATCTGACGGAGTTCAGTCATTCAGTTAACACTGCACAGTGGACGGAATGGCGGCGACACCTGAAGATGTAGGCGTAAGTGATATTGATATATGATGGGGGCTGTGTGTTTGACAATGTAGCAATTTAATCTGAAATTTGTTTGGAACATGTAAGTAGCTGACATAAGCTAATCAACCTTAACTAGCAAGTTTTAGGCTAGCAAACTCAGCAGGGGCTAATGTTAGGTGTCTCTCAGCAAACTAGCGTTTTAGTCAGTGCTGCATGTGTAAAACAAAACGTAAAGTATGGCCAGTGGTTCCCAAACTTTTCATGGCAAGTGTTTTAGTTGAACTAGTGACCATGTACAGTACCAGTCAAAAGTTTGGAAACATTACTATTTTTAATGTTTTTGAAAGAAGTCTCTTATGCTCATCAAGCCTGCAGTTAAAAAAAACAACAACAAAAAAAACAGTAATATTATGAAATATTATTACAATTTAAAATAATGGTTCTCTTTTTTAATATATTTTAAAATGTAATTTATTTTTGTGATGCAAAGCTGAATTTTCATCAGCAAGTACTCCAGTCTTTGGTGTCTTATGATCCTTCAGAAATCATTCTAATATGCTGATTTGATACTCAGTTATTATCAATGATGGAAACAGTTGTGCTGTTTAATATATTTTTTTGGAATACTTTTTTCAGGATTCATTGATGAGTAAAACGTTAACAGCATTTATTCATAAAAACAGCATTTATTCAAAATAAAAACATTTCTAACAATATACATCGTTACCATCACCTTTTATCAATTTAACGCATCCTTGTTGAATTAAAGTACTAATTTCTTAAAAAAAAATAGTTATTGTTCCCAAACTTTTGAACGGTAGTGTATATTGTTACAAAAGATTTCTATTCTAAATAAATACAGTTCTTTTTAACTTTTTATTCATCAAATAATCCTGAAAAAAGTATCTCAGGTTATAAAAAAAATATTAAGCAGCACAACTGTTTCCAACATTGATCATAAATCAGATGAGCATAAGAGACTTCTTTCAAAAACATTAAAAATAGTAATGTTTCCAAACTTTTGACTGGTACTGTACATGGTCACTAGTTCAACTAAAACACTTGCCATGAAAAGTTTGGGAACCACTGGCCATACTTTACGTTTTGTTTTACACATGCAGCACTGACTAAAACGCTAGTTTGCTGAGAGACACCTAACATTAGCCCCTGCTGAGTTTGCTAGCCTAAAACTTGCTAGTTAAGGTTGATTAGCTTATGTCAGCTACTTACATGTTCCAAACAAATTTCAGATTAAATTGCTACATTGTCAAACACACAGCCCCCATCATATATCAATATCACTTACGCCTACATCTTCAGGTGTCGCCGCCATTCCGTCCACTGTGCAGTGTTAACTGAATGACTGAACTCCGTCAAAGTATCTGACTCCGTGCTTCCTGTAATGAGAGCTGTCAATCAAGGTACAAGGATGTCCCTGTGGGTGTGATTACGATGAAAGTGACCAATCATAAGAGAGTCAGTGCCCTCCTTGGTTTCCGCCCCCAAATTGTCAAAAGTCATCTAGACTCAAGGGAGCAGAAATCAGCTGAGCGAGGAGAAATCCACTGCGCGAACAAAACAGCACTCGCTGCAGAAGCCACGCTGCGCGCGAGCAGAATTCCACTGCCAAGCAGAGTTAACCTATGAGAGTATGCCAGGCGCTCGCGCGCAGCTGCCTGTACACCTCTTCGGTTGTTGAATTTGTGCAGAATACGTTTTATCATGCCAGCTGAAGGTTCATTTTTGCGCGTGTGAAATAACATAATGTGCTCGTGAGCATGTCTTACACGCTCATAACTTTTGACTAAAAAATAACGCCATAATCTTCCAACTGAACGATAGCTGAGGTTTTTTCAAAAAAAAGTCGCAAGGTTTGTCAGTATGTAACCGTTATGGGAAAAAAGCCACCAAAAGGGTCTGAACGTTGCTAAATACTGTGCTGAAGTCGCGCTCGTGTGTGTGAGACGCGGGAGCTGATGGCAGCGGGCGGTGGATATTGTTGCGGCCCGCCACAAATAAATCAACGTATGGGAAACACTGGAGATCGTTTGTGGGAGTGTCAGTTCTTGAGCACACAGAACGAGCAGCACGAAACACGTAGGGCGAGGGGAGATTTTCCAATAGTAAATCGATCGCGGATGGTTTCATTATCTCGGGCGGATAAAAAAAAATGTAAGAGATAATAATAGTAATAAAAACAAAAATGTTTCACCAAATATACTTGGGCGGCCGTTAATATACCTGGGCGGCCCGCCCAGGTAAAGTCTATGTGTGGGAAACATGTATGTATGTATATATATGTGTGTGTAACTATTTTCATATTCTTACGTGTATATTTTCACATGCAGACTGAGGTGTTTTGTTGAGCAGACAAGATGACATTCACCGTTTATTTCGCTGTACACTAACATTGAATATGTTACAATAATGATCTTTTACTTTTTTACAGTTACGATACACTGATATCCTCTTCACAGAGCAAGAGGTAAGAAATCAACTACATCGTCTGATCACAAGCAAGCATGTGCATTCAGTGCATTTATCTCATGTAAGGTTTTGTGTTTTCTCACAGAGGGGAGTTGGCATCAAGAGTACACCTGTAACTATGGTTCTGCCTGACTCCCGGGGCAAATCTTACCTTTTTAACATCATGGATACGCCAGGTACTTCCTGCCCTCTTTCCCTCTTTCCTGTGCTCATCTTTTCTCACATTAAAAAGCAGCTGACATATGTTTAAAATATCACTTGTGCACACAGTATGCTGTGCAAAAGCAGGAGATTTATTTCTTGAATTTGTCCTCAGGTCATGTGAATTTCTCTGATGAGGTGACATCAGCAGTCAGACTGTCTGATGGCATCGTGCTTTTTATCGATGCTGCTGAGGGGGTGAGTTCACACATACACAGTCTACTGCTAATGTCAGGCTTTTGGCTCCAGGACTGCTTATTATGTTGTTGTCATCGTAATACACTCTGTAAATCTCTGTCTTAACATTGTTTTTTGTAATCTTATATTATATTTGTCAAATTAAATTAGCTATGTTATGCAAGTATAAACATTTGAATGTGTTTAGGTGATGCTAAACACTGAGCGACTGATCAAGCATGCAGTGCAGGAGAAGTTGGCCATTACTATCTGTATTAATAAAGTGGATCGTCTGATCGTGGAGCTCAAGCTGCCCCCTACTGATGCCTACTACAAACTGCGCCACATTGTGGACGAGGTTAACGGCTTGCTGAGGTACCCCACAGTGTTTAAAGGAAGAGGTTTTGGTAGATTCAACATGATGTTGAGACAAATCTTAGATCTACTGTTTGTCTTTCACTTGCTTATTGATATTCATTTTCTTTATCAATTTAATTGTTTTTAGCACACTTTTTTTGTCTGAAATTCTATAGAATAATCTCTCTTTTTTTCTCTCTGGCAGCACCTACTCCACCGATGAGTCTCTGATTGTGTCTCCCCTGTTGGGGAACGTGTGTTTTGCTTCCTCACAATACAGCATCTGCTTCACTCTTGGCTCCTTTGCCAAGATCTATTCAGACACCTACGGTGAGACACAAATAAAAAAACAAATTCAAACGCATCCTCAATGCTTCTGTCTGAAAACATTAACCTTTTTTTTTACTCTCAATTGTTTTCCAGGTGACATCAACTACATGGAGTTTGCTAAAAGACTGTGGGGAGACATTTACTTCAACCCTAAAACGTGAGAATCTCAATCTAATTTTAATTCACAGACAGTTTGCTGAATGACAGCATGTTTTTTTTTGGTTCTCAACTGTAACTGTCACGTTTTGTGCATGTCAGGAGGAAATTCACAAAGAAAGCCCCCAACAGCAACTCTCAGCGCAGCTTTGTTGAGTTCGTACTAGAGCCACTGTACAAGATTCTTTCACAGGTGAGAAATACACTGCAGACATAGGCAGTCAAACAAGCAGGCTGTATAACTGTGGTGTGTCTGTAGGTGGTGGGGGATGTGGATACGTCGCTGCCTCGTGTGTTGGATGAGCTCGGCATTCATCTGACTAAAGAGGAATTAAAGCTCAACATCAAACCTCTGCTGCGTCTTGTCTGTAACCGCTTTTTTGGAGAGTTTACAGGCGAGTGTCTTTTATTTTTGTGCTCTTGTGTTGTTGCAATAAATCATAATTCTTGCACACGTGTCAGGTTTGTTCAATCTAATAATATGTGCTAATTCAACAGGCTTTGTGGACATGTGTGTGCAACACATACCATCTCCTCAGGGGGGTGCCAGAGCCAAGATAGAGCACAGCTATACGGGTGGACTGGACTCAGACCTCGGAGAGACAATGTCTGAGTGTGACCCTGATGTAAGAGTGACATTCAGCTTATAAAATGTTTTAAAGTTTTTTTTGTTTTGTTTTTTCAGAAAGAAAATCGGTAACACTTTAGTATAGGGACCAATTCTCACTATTAACTAGTTGCTTATTAGCATGCCTATTATTACCACAGTGGCTGCTTAATAGTACTTATAAATCACATATTCTACATCCATAATCCTATCCAATACCTCAATTTAACAACTACCTTACTAACTGTTAATAAGTAGCAAATTAGGAGATTATTCAGGCAAAAATCATAGTTAATGGTTTGTTAATAGCAAGAATTGGACCTTAAAATAAAGTGTGATCAAAATATCTTACAGATCCCAAAAATTTGAATGGTAGTGTATACATGAATATGAATTGGCACAAAATATAAATGGAAATGGAAGTCGTTGCCATTGCCACTGTAGTTCTTTTATTAGATAAATAATAATGGATAACTTGCGGTTTAGAGCATACAGACAAAATGTTGTGGCAGATGCTTTATGTCTGGGAGCGACAGTGTGTCAGACAGTTCTGGGAGTAGCCGATCAATTTGATGACAGGCTTTGGCTCTGGCATTTCAGAATGACCAAAGCAAAATTCTTTTCTTCTCTGAATGAATTATTCCTTCACATGACTTTTTTTGGTGGGCATTTTAGAATTGGACATATTGTCTTAGCAAATAAAAATGTGTCCACCTCTAACAAGCCTAAAATGTAGACACAGGCCCAGAGAAGTAAGTCAGACTCTTTTATTCTTTTTTAGGGTCCACTGATGTGCCACACCACCAAGATGTACAGCACAGATGACGGCGTGCAGTTCCACGCGTTTGGTCGAGTCCTGAGCGGAACCCTGCAGGCGGGCCAGCCGGTGAAGGTTCTGGGAGAGAACTACAGCCTGGAGGATGAGGAGGACTCACAGATCTGCACTGTCGGACGCCTGTGGATTTCTGTCGCAAGGTGTCCGTCACACTCTGTCTTTCTGATTGGTCATTTTTTTGCTAGCATTATTAGTCCATGGTCCCCCATTTTCCACAACAATACTTGAAGGCCCTTTGTCTTTTCTAGTTGTTGAGGATTTAAAGGGATAGTTCACCCAAAAATGAAAATTCTGTGATCATTTACTCACCCTCAATTAGTTACACACCTGTATGAATGTCTTTGTTCTGCCGAACACAAAGGAAGATATTCTGAAGACTGTGGGAAACAGAGCAGTTCTGGGGCACCATTGACTTCCATAGTATTTATTTTTTTCTACTATGGAAGTCAGTGGTGCCCCAAAACCTGGTTACAAACTTTGTTCAAAATATCTTCCTTTGTGTCCAGCAGAACAAAGACATTCATACAGGTTTGGAACTACTTGAGGGTGAGTAAATGATCACAGAATTTTCATTTTTGGGTGAACTATCCAAAGGATTATTTAACTTATTTATATATATATATATATATATATATATATATGTGTG
>JAFVLL020024615.1:0-51499 GCA_021397915.2 Tor tambroides | reverse complement strand
ATCCAGATCCAACTCCTCCCACCTTACATATACCTAAACCTACCTATCTCCACCCCCTAGATGTGGATCCAACCACGCCCCCTGGATCTTGTGGACTGCAGCGAGCCCTACTCGACTGGTCGGGGACACAGGAATTGAACCCAAGAACTTAGTTATGCAGTGCCATCCCCTACCAGCTGAGCTACAGTAACCCTGTTTGTCCGTTATGTCTGCTACAGCATTTCTACACCGCAATAAATTTCTTTTTTATGCCAGAGTATTTACGCTCATGATACATGGTCTGTGCATTTGGCACCGTCCTGTTTGTGTTTGTGACATTTGGCATCGAGCCCCTGGAAAATGGATCTCTTGCATCTAAGTGGTCTCCTCGCCATTTCCTCAGATAGATTTTAGATGGTACACATAAGCCCTACTGCAAACAAGCATGGGCGCTTCCTTTCATACACACATTTCAACACCGTCCCGTTCCAAAATCTTCGCACGAACAGATCGGGATGGTGGAAAACATCATCTGTTATTCCACCTGTGCACTTAAAATGATTTATTCCATCCAGAGATCTATTTGTGATGATATGAGGGTTCACATGCAATCACGAAGAGACTTACTATTGCATGGATGACGTCATCACATAACAATAGCTTTATTAAGATACGCTGTTGATGTGTGATTGTATTTAATACAGAATAAAGTATAAAACACTCATGCATATTTACCATGTAGTGTCACATAATGTTGATGACGGTAAAGTATGGTAGATGCATTAGCTTACACTTGTTGCTGATTCGTAAAGATATGCACTTGTACAGAAGTGGATTCTGTGAGTTTCTCCTGCATTTTGTAAGTGATGCAACAACGTGGAAGAGACGATGTTCAGTTTGATTTTCTCAGAAAACATGGACAGTAAGGCGCTTTATGCTTCACTGAGGCCAACTGCTATCATTAGAAACACTTCGGGCCTCATTCATGAAACACGATCAGAACGAATTTCTGTGTAGGCTCGTCTCTCTCTCTTTCTCTCTCTCTCTCTGCCTCTCTCATCCTTCACTGTAAAAGAAATCCTGTTAAGTGTAAACTGGCAACTATGCCAGAAATTCAGTGGGGTGGCATTTTGGTGCCTACATATTTTACAGTACATAATTTCTTTTACTGTTATGAGTAAATATAGCAACATTTCATTTACAAAAAGCTGCTCTGTATATACAATTTATTGATAACCACTGTAATAATACAGGTGGTAAAATGGAACATTACATGATTAAATTTATTTAAAATTGGCATTTCCATGAACAGTTTCTAATGAACATACAATGCAACAAGTGTAATATAAAGCACTACACAGCTACTTTGTCTTATCAAATTTAATGCATCACAAGTTTACTCTCAATTGCAAATGAAAAAAATGTAACAATTTTAACAAGATTTTATTGTAAACGTATATGTATTGTCTTGAATATACTATACACTAAGATTTTTTTAAATGTTTTTGAAAGATGTCTCTTATTCTTAAGGTTGCATTTATTTGATCAAAATACATGTAAATCAGTAATGCTGTTAAATATTCTTACAATTTACCACAACTGTTTTCTATTTGAATATATTTTAAAATGTAATTTATTCATGTGATGCAAAGCTGGATTTTCAGCATCATTACTCCAGTCTTCAGTGTCACATGATCTTTCAGAAATCATTCTAATATGATGATTTGCTGCTCAAAATCATAATCAATGTTGAAAACAGTTGTGCTGCTTAATACTTTTGTGAAAACTGTTACATATTTTTTGACTTTCTATTAATCAATGAATTTATAAGTTTCATTGATTAATAGATTTCAAAAGAACAGCATTTATTATAACATTATAGATGTCTTTAAAGACATTGTGTTTTCGCAAGTGACAATGGTGTACTAGTTCTAACGCCATGGCGAAAGTTCGAACAAAGCATGCTAACTGTTGTCTTTGGCTGCACTGATGAGCACTGAACACTATTTAGAGTCCCGGCCTCAGAGGAGACAAGAGAGCAGTGGATTTATTGATTTATTTACTGTATATTACACTGTCACACAGATCTAATATAAACATGTGATTTCTTTCCCAGCTGTTCACCTTCACAGACACAACCGACTTCTTTTGTAACTCGTGTGTTTTTTAACATAAACTTGTGTGTATTTGACAGTTTAAGCACAATAAGACATGAAAGAGAGCTTAGTTTAGTACTCACATGTGTACACTCAGAAAACCCTATTTCAGAAGTTTATCAGAAGTTTAAACTGATATGGCTTTAAAACACATGATTTGAGCAGATAGACATGATAATCAAAACCAAACAGATGTTTTTTTGGCAGAGTATCTGAGGTAGGAGCTGTAAATGCACAGTCCTGTTCTTGAAAAGGGGGCAGGGAGCAGCAGCTCATTTGCATTTAAAGAGACATGCACGAAAACAGCCTGTTTCTGCTTCCACTCAAAATAGGCATTTTCAAAATGGTATAATAAATGATCTGTTGGGTATTCTGAGCTGAAATTTCACAGACATATTTTAGGGACACCTGAGACTTACATTACCAGAGGCGAACCAAGATGAAGTGGGGGCCCCAGGCAAAATTAATAGATGAGGCCCTTCTAAAAGATTATTTTGTTAATATGTCTTTGTTACCTAGATATATATTAATACAACATACAAAAAGTAGTCAAAACACATAATATAACATAAATAGTTTATTTTTTAAAACAAAGTGCTTATTCTTTAACAAAATTTTAATCTTCATCTTTATGGCAGAAGATACAATACTGTACAATACAATCTTGAAGATACAGAACAATCTTCATATTTACAGTAACGGATTGTCACCTTAAAAATGGTGCTTACGAGCCTTAGCTACAGCAAATGCTGTCACTATGTCCTCCATATTCAAAGACCTTCGTATGTTCCGTTCAATTGAAATTAGTGCCAGTGCTGACAACCTCTCTTGGTTCATTGTTGACCTGAGGTATGTTTTTATCAGCTTTAAAGCTGCCTGAGGTGGTGGTGGTGACAGGAACTTAAGTAATGCTCCTGCATGCAGAAATATATGATTAGCATTTTAATTTAATCTTTTTAATTTAAAGTTTATTAACTATTAGTTCATTGTTAGTAGACAACTAATTATATTAACTCAAATAATTTAATGTAGAAGAGCTAAATAAATAATGTCAACTAAGTAAATGTAATGATATTTATTTATATTGTTTCGTGAGCTCCCCACTGGCAGCAAGACACAGTACCGAAACTTGCCAAGTGGTGATGTGCGCGTCTTTCCAGGTGTCCTGACATTTTATCCTACACGTCAGATTTTCTTACCACGGCTTACTGCGCATGCGCACTTCAATAATGCATCCTTTTTCTCACGCTGAACAACAATATTTAATGTATCTGCATTACTGTAAGGGTAGGTTTAGGGTTGGGGTAGGTGTAGACGTTAATAAAACACAATCTAATAGGTAAAAAAAAATTTTTTTTTGTTGGTTTCCGGTAGCTGTATCCCTTCTATACACAACCACGAATATAGAGTCTGGGAATCTACGTCACGCTGCGTTGTTTTCCGCCATGTTTTAGGTCACTAGACCTACATAGTATAAACACACTAAATCACTACAGAAAAAAGCCGACCGTTTACTATTAATATTTTTTGAAAACTCTTAGAATAAAACGACTAATATGTAAATCTCTTCAAATAAAAAAAATTGCTCTGTGGTTTGTCTGAGAGGCTGCAAATATTCATTATTCAGTCTCCTTCACTACAGTGGTATATGCTAACTGCTAAAACACTTTAGTTAGATTAGCAAAACCATGGCTATTTTTTTAAAAGGGAGAATACATAGCTAGATCTTAAACAGTGGATCGTTTAGCATTGTTATATATATATCACAATTTCCCAGTAAATCTGCTCAGTGTAAAGAATTAAGCCATTATAGAGGTAACAGAACTTACTGTAAACTGCTTTGAACGATGTGTATTGTGGATGCTATGTAAATAAATAATGAACCAAGTTGAAGATTCCTTAGAGATGCCAAACAATGATCCAAGCGATCAAATAAATGAATGAATGAAACTTAATCCTTACAAACAAGTGGCCGGGGATCAAAGCTGCCACAGATAATATTTCCATATATGATTTTCTTTTATTTGTAGTGTGAGGGCTCACAGTTTAATGCAAATCACTGTATATATTAAATCTACAGAGATTATTAAGCCATATCTTATTTGAGTTGTTACCAAGTTTCAGTTTAACTTTCTTTCGAGTTCCGTAGTGAATGTAGACATTTTATAGGCTATTATTTTATGTTTATGTGATTCAACTTAAGATCGCGTTGGAAAGATTAACGGTTACTGTATCAACATATCTTTAATCAAAAGCAGGGGTATTTCATGCAGACATCGATAAGGGCTATGGCATCTATTAATGTCTGCGGGAAATACCTCTGCTTTTTCAGCTTTCTAAGGCTGAGAAAATCACGTTTTTCACACCGGCCGTGCAAAGGGCTATGGCAAATGATGTAAAGTGAGCCTTAACCACTACAACGCGATCTTAAGTAGAATAATGGAAACATTAAATAATATCAACGTCTATATTCACTATATTATCCAGTCTCCGCTGTAGCTCCAGTTACCTAAATTCCCAGAATGCATTGCCGCTGTGACGACACATTCCCAGACTCTATAACACATAATTACTGTGTGCATTACTGTAAGGGTCGGTTTAGGGTTGTGGAAGGTGTAGATATTAATAAAATATAATTTGACAGGTAGCATTTTTCGTTGTCGAATTGTACTACCCACTGTTTTAATGGGAGGTAGCAAAATCTGACAGGGTAGCATAAATCGACAGAAAACCTGTACCACCTATTCTATTGCAGCCTATATTAATACCTGCTAAATGCTATATAATACATGCTGCTGTGAAGTGCAACCCTAGCTAACCTGTTTCCCAGTAACCCTATTAATAATTGGACTAGTAATTCATCTAGCAAATAATTAAACGAAAATAAGCTGGAATTAACAACAAAAAACATTTGTTTGTCATATAATTATCATTAAGTCAATCTTATCTCCATCACTTAACTTACCGCTGTCATGTTTCCTCTTTTCTTGCTTTTTTCCGCTTTTGGCTGCCAGATGGATAAGACCTTTTCATTTTTAAAATAGCCTAGTAAATGCATGAGTAAGTGCTGTGCCAGTTTGAAAACGGCGGCCGACGCATCACGAGGAAAAAGCAAGCACATCCAGCGTAACGCGAGAGGGAGCCCCCTAGGGGGGATGCAGATATATTGCTCCATGTTACGTGTATATTATTAATAATGACATTTCCGATTGTTCAAATGGTCAGCTGTCGGGGGCCCCCTTAAAATGCGGGGCCCCAGGCAATTGCCTGCCTTGCCTGCCCTATTGCTACGCCTCTGTACATTACATATTGTACAAAGGGGCATAATAGGTCTCCTTTGATATGTTTTGATCAATTTAATGCATCCTTGCTGAATAAAAGTTAGTTTCTTTCAGAAGAAATATATTCATGAACCCAAACATTTAAACTGTAGAGTACATTTTCATTTATGTAATAATTAATTTTACTGTCCAAAAATATGTTAAGATTCCAAATATTGCATCTAATTTAATTCCAATGTTACAGTTTATCTCAGTTAATGATTACTAATTCACTGTTTATTACTGTAACATTGTACATTAAAATGACAAATATTTCTTTTTATCTGTTTTCTTAATATCTTCCTATCATTTGTTTCTTCTTCATTTAATTAATTCAGTTAAACTGTATTGATATAATGTTCTTCTCAGCAATTGTTTACTTCACAGCATTATGTTTGACTTCCCTTTTGTTTTCCTTTCTTCCAGTATGTTCTCCTTGGCTTTCTCTTACACACATAAAAGATCACATTCAATTTTCTTTTAAGGAAAGAGTGTCTTTAGAGTCTGTTGATATTAAGCTTTCACTGATAAATAAAATCCCTTTCTTACTATAATAATTCCTTACATTTATATAGCGCTTTACATTGTGAGGGGGGATCTCCTCAACCACCACCAGTGTGCAGCATCCACCTAGATGATGATGCGACGGCAGCCATAGTGCGCCAGAACGCCCACCACACACCAGTTTATTGGTGGAGAGGAGACAGAGTGATGAAGCCAATCAGTGTATGGGGATGATTAGGAGGCCATGATGGTCAGAGGCTAATGGGCTAATTTGGCCAGGATGCCGAGGTCGTACCTCTACTCTTTTCGGAAGACATCCTGGGATTTTTAACAACCACAGAGAGTCAGGACCTCGGTTTAACGTCTCATCCGAATGATGGACGGTGCCCATCACTATACTGGCGTGCTAGGACCCACACAGACCACAGGGTGAGCACCCCCTGCTGGCCTCACTAGCACCTCTTCCAGCAGCAACCTAGTTTTCACAGGAGGTCTCCCATCCAGGTACTGACCAGGCTCAACCCTGCTTAGCTTCAGTGGGTAACCAGTATTGGGCTACAGGGTGACATGGCTGCCGCTATAAACAACATAGCTAAACAAAGCCTTCTTCAAAGGGCTTTTGGGGCAACCATTTTAAAAGCACAGGAAATTGTAACAGGAGTATTATGTAAGCTCTATGTAAATGTTTGTCTCTTGTGCAAATTGTACCTATGCATTTCCTCATTATTTTGTCAGAACTTTGAATACAGTATGTTAGCAGTGTGAATACAACACTACTGTACAATTGGACATTAATGTGTACCTGTAGGCTATTTGAGGAGCCTATAGTCTGTTTTTCTACGGTTGGAAAGTAACAGTGGATGTTGACCTCTGCAGTCCTGCCAATGTTCAAGTGCCATATGAGATTCCTGTATCAACAAATGGAGCCTGAGTCATACTAGGACATTGTAAACTATGTGGGACTGAAAATATTAGAGATGCCCAATGAGTGAAGCTCAAAGAGGAACTAAGAAATTCTGCACATACAAGCACACACAAGTGTTATGGTGCCATCTTCTGTCAGTACATTACATTTTATTAGGCTTATTTGACATGTTGGATAGTCTTGAGAGGATATATTTTATTAATTGTGGAAAGAAGTGAATATTAAAAATATATGGCAAATATTTTGAGTCTTGATGGATGTATCTATTTAAAGAGTCTCTAATGACCTACTATACAGTTGGGGTATGTATTAGTACATTTGCAAACATGTAAATGGAGTTCAACAAAAATTATAATCCAATTATTAAATACAATGCATTAATCATATTCCTTAATAAGGATAATAAACACTTTGAAGCCAAGAGGTACATTTTTGCACTTATGTGCATGTGTAGGCCTACATTAGGCTATGTGCATTACAGTGAATATTGAACACTGAATGTTCTCATTAATTTCTATAGTATTTTACGCCAAAATGAAACAAGAGCGAACATAATTCAAAAATAAATATATACTTTTAAAGCAGTTTATTTATTTTTTTTCAACTTTATTTTAAAAAGGTACAGCCTTTTGTACCCTAGATTTGTTTTTCAAACGGACAATGTGCAGGGCCACTGATGATGACGTCACCAACGTACGACATACGTTGCTGTGAGTGAGGACCTCGCGGTGCATGGTTTGGAAACAGTACGAAGAATAACTTTGAAACAACAATAAAATCACCCCGGGAATAAACAGTTGCGTACAGGTATACACCTATTATACATAGTTCATTTACATGCGATAGACAGAAATTAAAGTTTATTTAAATGAGCCGTTTTCATTCATTCATTCATTCGTATTCCGTCATATGTTTGTTGCGCGTTTAAATGTCTTAACAGCTTTATTTGAGGTTTTTCTGAATCCTTTTAGGTGTATTGTGATTGTCAGTAAGATAATAATTTGTTTCATCATCTTGCATATGCACATTCTGTTGTCTGTAATATTCGCAGTGTTTACTAGGCTCTGAAATATAAACTTCTGGGGCTGCCATAGATAGCATTGTGGGCAATAATTGTCAAGGAGTAACAGTAACATCATATGAAACAACATGAATAGAATTATTAGAATAAAAGCAAAGCTATCTTATACTAACATTTTGACCGAAGATTACAGCTTTGCACATTCTTCATGAGCTGCAACTAAATCCCATGCATGCTAAATACTTATCTGTAGTAGGGCTGGTAGAAAAATATCTTTCCAATCTGTTTTGTCCCATCAGAGCTCATCAGCATGGAGACGGATCTTTATGATGAGTTCGGAAACTATATTGGACCGGAGCTGGACTCTGATGAAGATGAGGAAGTAGATGCAGACGACCGGGAGGCAGATGAGGTGCATCTGATATGTTTTATGACCGCTGTTCATTTGTGTATATTACAATAGAAACCTGTGAATTACAAAAAACATGAAACTGCTCAAAAATGTTTATTTGTCTAAGTTGCAACATATATGAGTGGGATATGAGTGCAGTTTTTCTTATTAAAGGCGGATGAGGAGGAGGATGATGAAGACCAGGCTGAGGTTGATGAAGAGGATGGTGGCGGTATGGAGGTGGTTCTGCATGAGGATAAAAAGTATTATCCCACAGCTGAGGAAGTTTATGGTCCTGAGGTGGAGACTATCGTCCAGGAAGAAGACACACAACCACTGACAGGTAACAGACATGCTGGTGGAATTCTAGTTCATGCGCTACATGCACACCCAGAGCAAAATCAAATGTATCTCATTTTATTTCCTCCCCAGAGCCCATCATAAAACCTGTCAAGATGAAGCGGTTTACTCTGATGGAGCAAGAGCTTCCTGCCACTGTCTATGACATGGAGTGAGTTCACTGTTGTGTTGGTTCTCTCTCTCTTCTTGTTTATTTGAATTCCATATTGTTACATATATGCCTGTCTGCAGGTTCCTTGCTGATTTGATGGACAGCTCAGAACTGATCAGAAATGTCACCTTGTGTGGACACTTACACCATGGCAAGGTAAAGGACACCATCATGCTTGTTCAGTCTGATAAATGAAGGTGCATCATGTGGTGGTATTTATGTTGAGTACAAATTAAAATGCATATGGTTGTCCCCGCAGACTTGCTTTGTGGACTGCCTAATTGAACAGACACATCCTGAAATCCGCAAGAGAGATGACACTGATGTAAGTATATAGTTATTAAATATAAAAAATGTATTTTTGTTTACTTTAAGCATATGAATATTAATAAAATGTACACTCGGTTTCAGTTGTGTATATAAATAAATTATATATTTCCCTATTCTTATATGTGTGTATGTATATGTCTGTGTATAAAAAAAAAACACTACAGCTTTTCACATGCAGACTGAGGTGTTTTGTTGAACAGACAAGATGACATTCACTGTTTGTTTCGCTCTATACTAACACTGGATGTTACAATAATGATCTTTTACTTTTTTACAGTTACGATACACAGATATCCTCTTCACAGAGCAAGAGGCAAGAAATCAACTAAATTGTCTAATGATTTTATTTTAAGGTGTACTTGTTACACATTACATGTACTTAGGCCTACTATTATAATAACAATAAATGATGCATAATTACATGCAAGTAACCTTAAGCCAAACCTATATCCTAACCCTATCCATATGGTAAGTACATGTAGTTAATTAATATTACTCTGTACTTAAATGTATAATTACACTGTAACAAGGACACCTGAAAATAAAGCGTAAGCCGAGCATGTGTGTTCAGTGGATTTATCTCATGTAAGTTTTTGTGTTCTCTCAATAGAGGGGAGTTGGCATCAAGAGTACACCAGTAACCATGGTGCTGCCTGACTCCCGGGGCAAATCCTACCTCTTCAACATCATGGACACACCAGGTACTTCCTTTCCCTTATTTTGTCACACATTAAAAAGTAGCTGACATATCTGCTTAAAATATCACATAGTAGAGGTCGACCGATAGAGGATTTTACCGATACCCATAGCTAGGTTGGAAAAATGTTAGATTTATATGTAAAATATTTATATATAAAATAAAGTATATGTAAATATGCACTTAAATATACATTAATATAATATGTATATATATATATATATATATATATATATATGTGTGTGTGTGTGTATTAAATATACACAATTATATATTCAAATACATACAATACATACAAATATTTTTAAAATATATACATGTGTGTATTTATATATACATAATAAATATACACAGTATACACATAGTATGTAAACATAAACTTTTATTTTGAATCGACTAATCGTTTTGCAGCCCTAATATTAATTATATTGATCCTCCTCCTTTACAGTTAGTTCATAGTTTATTAACTAATGTTAACAGAAGAAACTTTAACATTTAAAATGCACTAGTAATAGTAAATGTTGAAATTAAAAGAAAGAAATACAAAAAACAGAAAGAGAAAACGCAATCTATATTATAGGTCTCTAAATTAAGCATAGCCTACTTTATTAGAGCCACAGAAAGACAAACGTTTCACTTAAAAATGGACAATACACAATTTTACAGTCTAGGGTGAAGTCATTATGTACATTAACAACGATTTGGACAAATATAATGTAATTTAGTGGAAAACTATATGAATGGCGCTCTGTGGTGCGGCAGGATTTCAGTTGTCAGCTGCGTTTAAATCCACATCTGAAGTTTCCACTCTGTGCAGCATGCAGTCTTGTGTCAAAACAAACAACACATGCTGTCAGTGATTTCTGCCTCTAGAGGCTGCTCTCGCACTGTATAATGACAGCAGACCTTCTCAGCCACTCCAGTACGCAAGTACGGAAAACTATCGGCATGATAGTTCCACCAATCAACTATTGGTGCCGATTAATCGGCAAAACCGATACATCGGTCGACCTCATCACATAGAGAAATATAAGTACACAATATGCTGTGCAAAACAGGGGATTTATTTTGTTTGTTTGTTTTGCAGTGGAATCCACTTTTTGTTTTTGACAGGGGATTTATCTCTTGAACTCATCCTCAGGTCATGTGAATTTCTCTGATGAGGTGACATCAGCAGTCAGACTGTCTGACGGCATTGTGCTTTTTATCGATGCTGCTGAGGGGGTGAGTTAACACATACACTGTCTACTGCTAATGTCAGGCTTTTGGCTCCAGGACTGCTATTATTATGTTGTTGTCATTGTAATATACTGTTTAAGTAAATCATTGTCTTAACAGAATGTTTTTGTAAGCTTATGTTGTATTTATCAAATTAAATTAGCTATGTTATGTAAGTATAAACTTTTGAATGTGTTCAGGTGATGCTAAACACTGAGCGACTGATCAAGCATGCAGTGCAGGAGAAGTTGGCCATCACTATCTGTATTAATAAAGTCGATCGTCTGATCGTGGAGCTCAAGCTGCCCCCTACTGATGCCTACTACAAACTGCGCCACATTGTGGATGAGGTCAATGGCTTGCTGAGGTACCCCACATCGTTTAAAGGAAGAAGTTTTAGTAAATACAACATGCTGTTGAAACAAATCCTAGAACTTCTATTTGCCTTTCACTTGCTTATGTTTTAGCTTATTGATATTCGTTTACATCATGAATTTAATTGTTTTAGCAAGCTCTCTTTTTTTTCTCTCTCTCTGGCAGCACATACTCCACCGATGAGTCTCTGATTGTGTCTCCCCTGTTGGGGAACGTGTGTTTCGCTTCCTCACAATACAGCATCTGCTTCACTCTTGGCTCCTTTGCCAAAATCTATTCAGGCACCTACGGTGAGACATACACACACAGAAATATCATTCAAATGCATCCTCAATACTTCTGTCTGAAACCATGAACCTTGTTTTACTCAAAATTGTTTTCCAGGTGATGTCAACTACATGGAATTTGCTAAAAGACTGTGGGGAGACATTTACTTCAACCCTAAAACGTGAGAATTTCACAGACAATTTGCAGTATTAACAGTGTGTCTTTTGGTTCTTGATTGTAACTGGTCGCGTTCTGTGCCTGTCAGGAGGAAATTCACAAAGAAAGCCCCCAACAGCAACTCTCAACGCAGCTTTGTTGAGTTCATACTGGAACCGCTGTACAAGATTCTTTCACAGGTGAGAAACACTCACATTTCTTTTACTTTGGTCAAATTTATGCACATTCAGGCAGGCATAGCCAGTCAAACATGCAGGCTGTGTAACTGTGGTGTGTCTGCAGGTGGTGGGGGATGTTGATACGTCTCTGCCTCGTGTGTTGGATGAGCTCGGCATTCATCTAACTAAAGAGGAGTTAAAGCTCAACATCAAACCTCTGCTGCGCCTTGTCTGTAACCGCTTTTTTGGAGAATTTACAGGCAAGTGTCTTTTTTTTTTTTTTTGTGCTGTTGTGTTGTTGCAATAAATTATAATTCTTGCACGTGTGTGAGAATCGTTCAGTCTAATAATAAGTGCTATTTCAACAGGCTTTGTGGACATGTGCGTGCAACACATACCATCTCCTCAGGGGGGTGCCAAAGCCAAGATAGAGCACAGCTATACAGGTGGACTGGACTCCGACCTCGGAGAAACAATGTCTGAGTGTGACCCTGATGTAAGTCTGACATTCAGCTCATAAAAATTTCCATGCCCAGTGTTTAAAAGGACAAAATCATCATTTTATACACTGCTGTTCAAAAGTTTGGGTTTGGTAAGATTTAAAAAAAAAAAAAAAAAAAAAAAAAATTGTTTTAAAGCAGTTATTCTCAACTGTTGGGTGTGCCCCACTAGGGAGCGTGAAATAACTTAAAGTATATTCAATTCACTAATTTTATGATTAATATGTTAAACTTTAAAACCGTTTTTAAAAATACAGCACCACCTCACTTGCAAAAAAAGAACACTGACCCCCAGTTTCACAGACAAGGCTTAAGCCTAGTCCTAGACTAAAATGTAAATCTGAGCTGTTTCAACTGAAAGAAACTTGCACTGACTGATCTTAAAACATGTCAGTGCCTTTGTTTTGTCTTAAGATGCACACCAGTAATGTTTTTTTCTAAGACATGTTTATAAGAATTACTTAAATGTCCTAATTGAACTATGGCCTAATCCTGGCTTAGGCTATGCTCTGTCTTTGAAACCGGGCCTGAATGTTTAAATCCATCTTGAATTTGCTTTGTTTAAAAATAATTACATGGAATTGAAAAATAATAACACTAGAAAACAAAGATTTTTGTGAATAGAAAAGGTTGGGGCTTTCAGTGTTGATTTGGAGAGGAGGAGAGACTTGGAGTAAAAAGGAGGTTTTAAAATATTTATTTATTTATTTCATTTCATTTCACAAAAAAAATCTTACTGACCCCAGAAATTTGAAGAGTATTGTATATGTGGATATAAATTGGCAGTAAATATAAATGTAAATGGAAGTCGTTGCCATTGTGGAAGCCACTGTAGGTCTTTTACTCGATAAATAATAATAAATAACTTGTGGTTTAGAGCATATAGACAAAACGCCGTGGCAGATGCTTTATGTCTGGGAGCGACAGTGTGTCAGACATTTCTGGGAATAGCCGATCATTCCGATGACAGGCTTTGGCTCTGGTGTTTTAGAATGACCAAAGCAAAATGTTTTCTTCTCTTCTCTGAGTGAATTATTCCATCACATGACATTAGACAAAGTCATATGACATTTTCTGATGGGCTTTTTAGAATTTATCCAGTAAATGTAGTTGATGCACATATTGTCTTACCAAATAGAAATGTATCCACCTCTAACAAGCCTAAAAATGTAAATATCTCAATGACACAGGCCCAAAGAAGTAAGTTGAACTCTTTTATTCTTTCTTAGGGTCCACTGATGTGCCACACCACTAAGATGTACAGCACCGATGACGGCGTGCAGTTCCACGCGTTTGGTCGAGTCCTGAGTGGAACCCTGCAGGCGGGCCAGCCGGTGAAGGTTCTGGGAGAGAACTACAGCCTGGAGGATGAGGAGGACTCACAGATCTGCACTGTCGGACGCCTGTGGATTTCTGTCGCTAGGTGACCTTCACACTCCGTCTTTCTGATTTGTCTTTTTTTTTGCTAGCATTGTTAGTCTGAGGTCCTCCATTTTCCACAACAAAATTTGAAGGCCCCATGTCTTTTCTAGGTGTTCAGGATTTAAGGAATTTTGAAATATTTTGTTTTCAGTTTATACTCCATAAAATATTTTAGAGCTTGGCACAACTAGAAAAAATGTATATTCATTAAAAAATGCTCATACAGTCATATGATTTTATTATTCTTTCTACTATGATTTCTATTATGTCATTTATTACATCGTCCTAGAAGTCACACTTTCAAAATTGGGGTTTTTCCAAGACTATTATTATTTGAATGACATTTTATGTAATCTTGAGGCCCAAAGATGAAAATAAAACAAAGAGTATTCGAGTATGTTTTAAAAGAAAATTTCCCCAGCGTTGCCAGATTCGTGAAACAAAACAAGCCGATTGCTATTCAAAACTAGACCAAAACTAGCCCAAACGTGTTTTTCCCAGACTTTTCCCCTCCATCAAAATTGCGCTTTAATTAAAGAACAACCCGTGGCAGCAACCCAAATAGGCAACCCTGACTTTCCCCTTAAAGATGTACTACTGTGTGTGTAGTCACGTGACTCTTTCCAGTCAGCAGCTTGGAAGCAACATAGAACTTGAACGCCAAGTCATCTGAGCTACTGGGGCAAAGTAAAAATATGCTTTTTATATATTTATAATGTGAAAATATCCTCATTCATTAATCATAATCATGGTAAAATGTTCGATTAATCGATATTTTGATTTTAGGTCATATCGCCCAGCCCTACTATTTCAGTCTTTCTACTTAAAAAATCCACACTTATTTCAATGTCTTATTTCTTTATAATGTTTTGTAATAATGAAAATTGTTTTTTTTCCCCCCTCACTTTAGTATTTGTAAATGTCACGTTTAATGTGTTTATTCAAGGTATCAGATTGAAGTGAATCGTGTCCCTGCTGGTAACTGGGTGTTGATCGAAGGGTGCGACCAGCCAATTGTTAAAACGGCAACAATCACAGAGCCCCGTGGAAATGAAGAGGTAGAAAAGAGAGAGATAGCTATTTGAAACAAAGCCCTGTTAATTTATGAGACGTTAGAAGTTGAATGTGCTTTGTATTGGTGTGATTAGGCTCAGATCTTCAGGCCATTGAAGTTTAACACAGCATCAGTGATAAAAATCGCTGTGGAGCCGGTCAATCCCTCAGAACTGCCTAAGATGTTAGATGGACTCAGAAAAGTCAACAAAAGTTATCCGTCACTTACAACAAAGGTAACACTCCCTAGAACAATCCACTGAACCAATATTGTTTTAAAACCATATTTATGTCATGTTTTAAGCCTCTGAACCAAACTGGATATTGCATATATTTGCAGTGGCAATCAGCAGGGTTTCTTTATGAAATTTTTTTTTAACGTATCAAGATTCATGACTATGATGTGTTGTAGTCTTTTTACTGACTTGTTTTTTATTAATCGGCACTGGCTGGTTTGTGTGTGTTCAGGTGGAGGAGTCAGGTGAACATGTGATTCTTGGTACAGGTGAGCTGTACCTGGACTGTGTCATGCACGACCTGCGGAAGATGTACTCTGAGATCGATATCAAGGTGCTCTTTTGCTTTCATAGAAATTTCTTTCCTCTCTTTTTGCCTATGCTTTTTGTTTTAATGTGATTCCTCTTTGATCTCTCACAACAGGTGGCTGATCCAGTAGTGACCTTCTGTGAGACTGTGGTAGAGACGTCCTCCCTGAAGTGTTTTGCCGAAACGCCCAATAAAAAGTAAGGAACAAACTTCCTGTATCTCAGCACCACCATTTAGAACTTGAGTTGTGAAGATTTGTTTTTAAATGTAACCTGTAAAAGTCTTGACATGCATCAGTGTTTGTATACGTATGTGTGATTTGTAACTGTGTGTGTGATTGGCAGGAATAAGATCACCATGATTGCCGAGCCATTGGAGAAGGGTCTAGCCGAAGACATTGAGAATGAGGTGGTGCAGATCACGTGGAATAGGTAAAATAACATGTCAGAACTATGGAGAACTTATGAGTCGTATGTAACACAAAGATGTCTTTCTTAATATTAATAATTAAGATGCATCACTGTTTTCAACACTGATAATGATAAATGTTTCTTGACCACCAAATTGGCACCAAAATTGTTCGTAGTATTACTGTTTTAACTGTATTTTTGCTCAAATAAATGCAGGTTTGGTAAGCATAAGAGATTCCCTCGAAAAAAATTAAAATATTTAAGGACCACAAACTTTTAAGTGGTAGTTTATGTGGTGCAGTTCAACCATCAAGATCTACTGTTTCACCTATAATCTGTTAACTATCCTAAAACCAATAAATGTATCTCTTTTTTCTCGCTATAGAAAAAAGTTGGGAGAGTTTTTCCAGACGAAGTATGACTGGGATTTGCTAGCAGCTCGTTCCATTTGGGCTTTTGGTCCGGACACAACCGGACCCAACATTTTAGTAGATGACACTTTGCCCTCTGAGGTAATTTACATATCAGCTGACATTAATCATGCTCTACGAGGTTTATTTATATTCATTAAATCATTGAATTCATTTTTATAATACAATTCAACTGTAATTGGGTACCAAATTAATGAAATTCAGGATATATTTGACTTCATCTTTCCTCTGACTGTATTGACATACAAATCTGAAAATAGTGCCTTTGGCCGTGTGTTTAAGTCTTTTGGTAAGGCTGTGTTGGCGTGTCATCATTTGGTGTGTGCTTGCCAGGCAATAAGAGGTGTGAAATAAATTGCCATGTCACATATGATTGCATGTGACACGGTGTGTCTTGTTTTTGTGAGAGGTCGTGCACTGGCGTACTTAACTTGTTGACAGCTACATAACTCGATAAATGATCTGTTTTCTTTCTCTGTGTGTGTTGTAGGTAGATAAAGCTCTTCTCGGCTCAGTGAAGGACAGCATTGTACAGGGCTTCCAGTGGGGCACACGCGAGGGTCCTTTGTGTGATGAACGTAAGACAGTGCATAACATTTTATTTGAGAACTTTCAATGGTTATGAAGGCTGAACAGTCTAAAAAGCACCACAGAATAAAATATTCTTAGGGTAAATGTACTTATTTAAAATTAGTTATGCTTTGCATATTGGTATCGGATGATATTTGATATATATCTGCAAAGGTAATACAGGTGCATCTCAAAAAATTAGAATATCATGGAAAAGTTCTTTATTTTTTGTAATTTAATTTTTAAAAAAAAGCTAACTTTCTTATATTTTAGATTCATTGCACACAAACTGGAAGATTTCCAGAGTTTTTTTGTTTTAATTCTGATGGTTATGACTTGCAGCTTAGGAAAATTAAAAATTCAGTATCTCAAAAAATTAGAATATTCCATTTTGAGCTTGATTAGTGAGATTAATTTTGAGTATAAATACTGGGTACCTCCTGGGCTAGTTTAGAACATGCAACCACAATTATGGGGAAGACTACTGACTTGATAGTTGTCCAGAAAACAATCATTGACACCCTCCACAAGGAGGGTAAGCCACAGGAGGTCTTCGCTGAAAGAGCTGGCTGTTCACAGAGTGCAGTATCGAAATATATTCATAGAAAGTTGACTGGAAGGAAAAAGTGTGTTAGGAAAAGGTGCACAAGCAACAGGGATGACCGCAGCCTTGGGAAGGAAAAGCCGATTCAAGAACTTGGGAGAGCTTCACAAGGAGTGGACTGAAGCCTGAGTCAGCTCATCAAGAGTCACCACGCTCAGACATCTTCAGGAAAAGGGCTACCAAGCCACTCCTGAACCAGAGACAATGTCAGAAGCGTCTCACCTGGGCTAAAGAGAAAAAGAGCTGGACTGTTGCTCAGATTTCATTTAGAAATCAAGGTCCCAGAGTCTGGAGGAAGAGTGTAGAGGCACAGAATCCATGTTGTTTGAAGTCCAGTGTGAAGTTTCCACAGTCAGTGATGATTTGGGGTGCCATATCATCTGCTGGTGTTGGTCCACTGTGTTTTATCAAGTCCAAAATCAATGCAGCCGTCTACCAGGAGATTTTAGAGCACTTCATGCTTCCTTCTGCTGACAAGCTTTTTGGAGATGCTGATTTCATTTTGCAGCAGGACTTAGCACCTGCCCACACTGCCAAAACTACTTCTAAGTTGTTTGCTGACCATGATATTACTGTGCTTGATTGGCCAGCCAACTCGCCTGACTTGAACCCCATAGAGAATCTATGGGCTATTGTCAAGAGGAAGATAAGTAACATCCGACCAAACAATACAGATGAGCTGAAGGCTGCTATCAAAGCAAACTGGGCTTCAATAATGCCTCAGCAGTGCTATAGGCTGATCGCCGCCATGCCGCATTGAAGCAGTAATTTGTGCAAAAGGAGCCCCAACCAAGTATTGAGTGCATAATTACACCTACTTTGGAGATCTTGAACATTTGAAAAGTTAATCTTTACAAACACTAATAATTTAATAACACTGTTAAATGTAATCTTTAGCAAATCTCCAAATGAATGTCCATTTTAATCATAACATACTTTAAAATGTTGTGATATCTAGATTGACTTTTAGCATTTGAAAATACAGATTTTAGTTTTCGATGCCTTTATTTTTAATGTATTTAGATGACATAGTATAGAAATTCCATATTAGCAATTTTATTGTTTATCAGACATAACATGACTGTAATTATCAGCCAGAATGTTAATAACACTGCGTTCCTAATTTAAGTGTCATGGATCTCAAAATTTTTCACAACACTTGCACATTTGTAGTGTTAAAATTTCTTCTTCTCCTCTTTTTCTTTCATTTGCCATTTTTCACCCTCTCTTTTATCCTCACAATTAAAAAGGCTGTTTTTTTGCTTCTGTACCTTTAAATTTTTCATATGTGAATGGCCTCTTTGTAAATGGCTACAGTTCAGTGTTTCTGTTTGCACTAAATCGCAAATCTGTCTCCTTGTCTTTCTCTGCATTCAGCAATCCGCAATGTGAAGTTTAAGATCCTGGACGCAGTGATCGCACAGGAACCGCTGCACAGAGGAGGAGGACAGGTCATCCCTACAGCTCGCAGAGTCGTCTACTCTGCCTTCCTGATGGTAATCTATCCTTCCATAGGTCTATTTAGCCACCTCTCTTTTTCCCCCGTCTTCCTGTGTTTCCTTTCTCTGCCTGATCATTCTTTCCATTAGTCTTATTGGACTGTTTCATTCAATTACCTGATCCATTAACTCAGTTCAGTAGATTAAATTTGATTATCGTAATTGGTTTCTTACTTGCTCACCCGCTTTTTTTCCTCGCTTTGTGATTGGTTGATTTCTGTAGGCCACGCCCAGGCTGATGGAGCCCTATTACTTTGTGGAGGTTCAGGCCCCTGCTGACTGCGTTTCTGCTGTGTACACGGTGCTGGCACGCAGGAGGTACAATACACACAAACCGAATGAGGACATTGCTGACTCCTCGTCTCTGTTAACACACATACACACTCACATTAAGCAGATTGTTGCTCAAGGCAGCAGAAGTCAGCAAGTCTCTGATAAAGACAGTCTCCTTTTAGAACGAGCCTCTGACTGATCTCTTGTCTCTGTGTCCTGTAGAGGTCATGTGACGCAGGATGCGCCAATCCCTGGCTCTCCTCTCTACGCCATCAAGGCTTTCATTCCCGCTATCGACTCGTTTGGCTTTGAAACTGATCTCCGCACACACACGCAGGGCCAGGCCTTCGCGCTCAGTGTGTTCCACCACTGGCAGGTACAAACGCACCCACGTATATATTTTTTTCTTGTTCCTTTCCTGTGTGTATATGTTTAAATGAGTGTAAAAGTATTATGTGTAAGTGAGTTCTTTTAGCAAAATATGGTTTCTAATTTTCATTTTATTTTGCAGCCTGGACTTATTAACATAATTATATTTTTATGGCATTTAATTAACACAGTAGTGTGAGGATTTGCATATGAGGAAATTATATTTACATTAATTTAAATTATTACTAATTAATGTAATTTGTAAATTGTTGTTATTAATATTATAAAATTATTAATTCATGCTGATTAAAAAAATGTACTACTGTATTTTTTATTGTGAGAAAATGATTCACCTTTGGAAGTCAATAATAGAAAAATTGGTTACAAACTGAAGCATTTTCAAGGGCTTTTTTCTATCATGACATTTTAAGGCAATTAATGAAACATAGTAGTCTCAATATTTAGTATTTAAATTATATTGGTAAATTATTAAAATAATTAATAGAGCTGGTAATTTAACGCGTTAATTAGATTAATTAATTACGGTGAAAAATAATGCGTTAAAATTATTAACGCATTTAACGCACATGCCCCACCCCAGACCTATGTGGGTCATCTGACATTTCATACAGTTGATTGATGACAAATATGAGGCAGGGCAACAACTGCGTGATAGAGCCTATAGAACGTAGTTAGAAGGACCCCCAAATTCAAGATATGGGGCAAAAATGCCCCTGTTTGAGTTTTTTATTCATATTTACATCATATAGCCTAGTTAAGCAGTATCACAGGAGCAATAGGCTAAGGGCAATATCACACACGTGCAAATGTGATACTGATCTTATGTAACAGTTCAGTAAGTAAGAAGTTAATATTGTGTTATTTTAGACACAATGTTGACTGTTTTGCTCAATTTTTTTGTCAACGAAAATATAAAGACAGAGACTTAGTTCACACTGCAGGTCTTAATGCTCAGATCGGATTTTTTGCTGAAATCCGATTTTTTTTGCGCTGTTGTTCACATTGTCATTTAAATGCGAAAGCCATCAGTCTCGTGTGAACCGGATACAGCCCTGAAATGACCCGCATGCGCAGAAGAAGACGTGACGTCAGACGCAGCGCACTGTGTTTGCGTAAATAAAAATGGATGCTGCTCGTGTTAGCGTGTGTTTAGCAATTTTTAAGTTAATGTGCAATCGGAGCCTAAATAACGAAGTGATATTATTGTCTATATATTGTCTGCCATTGTGATTTTAATCTTCCCGCCTCCTCCAGCACAGAATTGTGACGTCTGTTGCATTTCAATCACGTAAAAATCGCATGAAATGCGACATGGCCATTCAGACTGAAGTCGCATTGCAAAACATCGGATATGTATCCGATTTAGGACCACATATGAAAGTGGCCTGGGCCTGATTTGAGAAAATCGGATTTGTGCTGTTCAGACTGTCATAAGAAAATCAGATATGGGTCACATTTGGGAAAAAAAATCGGATTTGGGCCACTTCAGCCTGCAGTGTGAACTAAGTCTAAGCAGAACCATTCGTCTCCGAACAACACACAGCGGCATTTCATTTCTTAATGCACGTTTTGAATGAACTGGTTGGACCGTTGGCCATAGGCGCGTTGGATTTGAAGCGGCGCTGCACAGACTGATCAGTGTGTGACGTCAAAGGACCGCGAGAGCGATTCAAAAACAGGCGGAGCGTCTGCTTTCTATAGTAGCTCTTGCGGTGCTTTGATGCCACACACCTATCGATCAGATGGTTATGATCCATCCTTCAAGTCGAGCAAGCCTAATGATTCAATGGACCGTTCATAAAGAATTATTTACTTCACTCCTGAATGAATCAGCCATTTGAACGAATCAAATAAATGAATAATTGACTCGATGACTTAATCATTAAGACATTTACCACCACCTGCTGGCAGTTTTAGTTTATTATCTAGAGTATCATTTCATTAAAGAAATAATTTCATATTTCCATAGTAATAATAATAATAATAATAATAATAATAAAATAAATTATTAAAGGTATAGTTCACCCACCCAGAAATGACAGTTGTCATCATTTACTCACCCTCATGGTTCAAAAGAGTATATGTAATAAATTTTATCAAAATATTTCTTGCTGAAGATACTTTTTGTAATGTCTGTCAGATGCTTTACACAACAATGACTTTAAATTATCTTTTGGGAGTAATTTCTCAGCCAAATTTGACGTGAATTAGATTAATTAATCGCCAGATCATGTAATTAATTAGATTAAACATAATCGGTTACCAGCCCTAATAATTAATTGTTATTATTATTAAATTAAATTATGGATTTAAAAAAAATATTACAGTATTATTACTGTAAAAACCTAATGAGATTTAACATTGGAAAGTAATAAAAAATTACACAAAAAAAACCCTCTGAATTGGTGAATTTAAAAAGTGAGAATATGAAGGAGAAAATATAGAGTATTTTTAGACACAATGGTATTTGATGTACTGTAATGTAAAAATAAAAGATATTATTATGATATTAATAATAATAATAATATTAATATAATATTATTTAATCTATTACCAAATTTATTTATCTTATTATAATAAATAAATAAATAAATATTACAGCATCAAACCAAGAGAATCTAATAAGAATCACTTTTAAACAGTAATTAAAAATAGGCTTTGTTCAAAAATCTTTTTTGAAAATCTTTTGATTTTGGGGAAAATGTAACTTGTGTAAGATTTCATGTGTGAGTGGATTGGTTTTGATGTGTTTGATGTTGAGTAGCAGAAAATTGAGTCAGCAGCAGCAGCTTATCTTGGACTCCCTTGCCTTTAACACTGTTTCTGTGTGTGTGTGTGTGTGTGTGTGTGTGTGTGTGTGTGTGTGTGTGTGTGTATGTTGGTGTCACATGGTATTAGATTTTCGCCACTGTCCTGAGTAATTATTGTCTCTGCCCCTCACTCTAGATTGTTCCCGGTGATCCTCTGGATAAGAGCATTGTGATTCGTCCTCTAGAGCCTCAGCCAGCCCCTCATCTGGCCAGAGAGTTTATGATCAAAACCCGCAGGCGCAAAGTGAGACACGTTTGACATCTCTGAAATGTCAATCAGGGGTGCGTTTCCCAAAAGCAACTGTGGTCGCAAGTTCCGTCGTTACCAATAGAGTTCAATAGGACTTATCACCATAGTTCGCTAACTATGCTTTTGGGAAACGCACCCCAGCTTGTTTAGTTTGAATATGCATCATATATCATCATATATCATCATCATAATCATCTCTCTCTTCCTCCAGGGTTTGAGCGAGGACGTCAGTATCAGCAAGTTCTTCGATGACCCTATGTTGTTGGAGCTGGCCAAACAAGATGTGGTGCTCAATTACCCGATGTGATGCGACAAATGAACTTAACTCATCCCATCATTCCTCTTCAGCTTCACCAGACTTGCCCCTGCTACAAATCAATCCAGTTCTGTTATGATGGAATTTAAAAAAAGTCTTTTTTTACATGTAAAATGTTACATGCAGACATCCACACTGATTACTGTTGATGCAGAGTTTCCTAAATTAACCTGTGACATCCAAGAGCTCCCTTGTAATTTTGTTCTTTGTTTATTTTTATATTTGATAAGTGTTTTTGTAGTACAAGATATTGTAAAGCACAGGCAAGTCTTTGTCAAACGTGTCTGAAATCTCTTTAAAATCTTACATCATTTGGGTAAGTGTGATTAAAAGGATTTGGCCTGTGGATCTGTGTTTGAGGTCATTACGGATGTATTCTTTGTGGTATTGCTGAAGGTGCTAGCCATTGTACTTCTCAAGGTTTGAGGACTCTTTGATGTGAAGGAGAAGATGGTTTTGATATGCAGTATGAGAGCATGCCCAAACTTTGGAACAGAATATTCAACACAGAGGAAACTTCGAGAACATTCGCTGAATACAGAATAAAACTGAAGTACTGAAGTACATACAACTGAAGTACATACAAAGGGCAGGAGTCTGTATGCATGCAGGTAAAACAGATCCGTAGACACTGCAGAAGCAGAGCTAAGGAAGGTTGTCATGAGTGAAGGCCATTCAACAGACACAAGTCTGACATTTAAGTGAATGTCACAGATGTCTTTCTTCATTGCTGTGCCCTTTTCTTTAAAAAAAAAGTTCATATTAAATGAATTTCAGTTCAGTTCTGAATGTAACATTTAAAGTAAGCTAAATCAGAAGCTAGTAAATACAGGGATGAAGTGGAAACATGTAATAAAGTTATGAAACTACATGAATGTATGGGATGACAATTTTTTTTTCAAAATTTTCAAAATTTTTCAATAAACTATCCCTATTATAAATTATAAGAGCCGGTGCGACCATTTGTAAATTTTATGCGCGAGGCTTCCGGTCCGCGTCCAGCTATTTTTAGCTGTACAAAACAGCTTTTTTTTTGCTGCTGCTTGATATTGCCAACTGGTGTGTTTTACCATATTATAATGTATTATCTTAATTATGAACACAGTGCAAACAGTTTTACCGTTTACTGCACTTTATTATTCTTCTCGCTACTTCCCTACAGCGGCTAATGAACAGGATGTCTTGCACATTCTCAGGAAACGGCTTACTTTCGCGTTGAAAAATAAGGCGTAGGTGTGTAAAGGATTAGACTACATTTTTTAAAAAAAAAATGACGACTAACTTTTCTTTTTATTGTATAAACTATCCCTAAATGATAATACTAAAATAAAAAGAATACTACTAAAAAGTATAAAAAAAATTAATAGTTAAAGTAAGTTGTAAAAATGTTTATATAATTCAGAACTTTACTGACAATGATTATATTTTCTGACATTTATCTAATCAAAGTCTGGCTGAAGTTTGTGTGTGTCAGAGGGAATCATAATTTTAATTCAGAGACAGGGTGTTTGTACGCATGTGTCTGTGGGTAAAATGGTGATGAATAATCAGTTTGGACTTCATTGCTGATTCCCTGCATGAATGATGTGTGTGATGTAAATATGTGAGATGATTGTGGCAGCATGATTGACAGGCTTTTTAAGTGGTGCTCTCATTCACATCATATACCACTTGCATAATGCAATATAATCTGTCAACACTTAAAGCCATATAGCTGCTAGAAACGTGTCTGGAAACACAATGTGTCCTTTTTAAATAAGTTTTCCCTAATCTCACCACACAGAAATACATAAATCTCCTGTGGAAAGTACTTTGTTACTCAGCTAAGATTGTCAGGCAGCTCAGAGGTGGTCTCATTATTGAAAATAACCTGCCTGTCAAGGGAAGAAGATAATGAGGGAAAGGGGAGGATGGACTGAATACCAGGGTCAGTTTCTAGCAGGATGAATGGTGAAATGATATTCTGAGTGAAAGTCTTCTTCCAAGGTCTTGGCTTGCTGGTGTGTTTTTTCTATATTTAGCAGCAATTTTCAAATTGTGCTCAAAGGTTGTGTGTGAACATCTGTGTTAGTGTGTGTTTCGGCACATTTCACATTCGCTGCCATCAGACCAGATGCCATGGGCTCCACACAGTCACACTGCATGTACACACACATATTCTTCCTCAGAGCCAGAAAACTGTCACTATACAATCGCATTATGGTGTCAGAAATCTTGTAATACTCACTTCATGATCGCCACAACATCAAAAGATGTGCATGCAGTTTTTTTCTAAGTTCTGAGCCAAATACTGACTTAATAGACATTCACCTTGATGCCATAATAAGATTTTGCATTTGAGCATGTTTTATTAGGCAGCCACATTTATCTCTGGCAACTTGCCTTGGATCTCCAGACATCATCTTCCATCCAATGAAATATCATTAAGCTGTTGTGTCTTGTACATTTATTGGCTATTCAAGTGTCACCTCTGCTCTGCAACGAATCAAAAATGACCTCTTTTGAGCATGCTGTTGCCCAGCAGGTATTGTTTCGGTCTGGTGCTTAGACGAAGCTTTGGTTCAAATGTTCATTAATGAATATTTCTAGGTATAAGACTTTCATATAGTATCTTCTTAAAACAATACTTAACATGATCATTCTGTCATTGTTTACTCAATGTTATGTTCCAAACCTGTATGATTATCAGGGTTCCCACACCTTGCTTAACTTCAAATTCAAGGACCTTTCAAGGATTTTCCAGGTCCAATACCCTCAAATTCAAGGACTTAATGTAGGGACACATTTTGAGTGAGAGCAAGGTTACATCGTGTTACCTTGTAAGATACATTGTTACAGTTTTCATGTGTCAAACACAACTATGCATAAAAGCATTTTTTTTTTTTTGCATTTATTTTTGGCCATATTACAGAGATCTGATATTCTATTTGTCGTATTTCTGTTTTGCATAAAACTGAAGAATATTCGGTACATCCTATACTCTTTTCTAAAATGATCTGATATTAATTTTTGCATGGAATTTTTTTTTTATTATTATTTATTTATTTATTTATTTTTTGCATTAGCTTAGGCTCATGTAACCAGAAGTTTTAAGTTATGAATATGCTTTTAAGTTTTTCTTGCCTCATTGGTTTACATCATCTCAACAAGCCAAGCAATTCAACATTACATTAAATAAAATATTTGGGCAACAAATTATAACAAATGTTTTATGTTTATTGAACATGGTGTCTGTGAAACGCTGAGGTACCATCGTAGTAGTTTCATGTGCGCGTAAACATCATGGCAATGTACAACACAAAGTAACTCACACGGGAAACACTTAACGTAACGCGTAAATGCACGTAACGAACGTAAATCAAGCAAGCTAGTATGCATAGGCCACGAAGTGTTGGCGAAATAACACATTAGCGGACCAGAAGGAATAATATGGAATTTTTTTCCAGAAAACTTCTTGCACAAAATAAATTCAAGCACTTTCAAGGACCTGTATCTATGTATGTTTATTTTCAAAAATTTTCAGGGCCTTGAATTTATTTTTTTTTTTCCAGATTCACAAACTTTCAAGGATTTCAAGGACCCGTGGGAACCCTGGATTATATGACCTGTATAAGTGCAGTAGTGATGTGCTGCTGTTACTGTACTTTTATCAGCTTTTTTTGTTGTTTTTGGAGCTCAACAACCCCTAGTTTCCATTCAGTTTTAGCGAATTGGGAAAAAGAAGAATTATGCAGGCCAACCTGGAAGTTAGTATGGTTCCCTCAACAAAAACCCAACAGGAATTTTCCATTGGCTTTTGGATTATTGCAGAAAATAAGCTCTGTGATAAACAAAAGTTTATGATTTTGTTCATCATGATAATCTTCATAAATGAACACAATTTTAAAGCCTAAATAAATCACCAGAAGTAAAAAGTTAAGCATAGGTTATAAACAAACTACACCATTATTACATCACCACCATTAAGTTTCCAACAACTCTTGGGGTCTTTGTTAAAAAAAAAAAAAATATATATATATATATAATTAAGTCTATAATTTTGAGTTAGAATAGTTTGCAAAACTGGACTTATAAACACAATTAGGCTGTAAAAGAGCTAACTAGTGAGTTGATGAGTTTATCTGTTTAGTGTTTAACAGAATCGGAAATGCTAAAATGCTAACGTCTCCCTGTTTTGGCCCACAAATATACATCATCCCTGCAACTACTCTTTCCCCCCTATATTTCACATCTCTTCTGCACACAAAACATAACCTTCTCATGACCCTCTGTCAAAAGAACGGAAAAGAACCATGTCATGACACCACATGAGGGCAGCGTTTCTCACAGGAGTATAAGAAACATAAACAACACATGGACTTTGTTTGGAATGCAACATATTGTTTACTGCATGCTGCATTGTATACACTGTACTGCCTGCGATTTTATAAATATAACCTGCAACAATAAACACTTCAAATAGTAGCTCGCTGTACTCATGAAACCTCATTATGCTGCAGTGTAATATAGTAATATTTTAGGTAACATTTTGTAAAAAAAAAAATGGTATAAAATTGCTGTTTCTTAACTCTTGGCAATCCAATAAAACACTGAATAAAGACAGAGCTGCTAAGTTTATGTTACGTTTACTTTACTCATCATACTATAAATGGGAGAAAATGTGCCAAAAATATAATATTAAAATAATAGTACAATTAGTATTATATATGCATTTTTGGATACAGTCATGCAGTCTGTACATAAACACAAACATGGCACTGCCACTCCACAGCAGCAGCAGGGAGAGGAATTATGAATTAGGGTCAGAAAGAAATAGAGAAAGAGATGAAGCTTGTACCTTCTACAGTAGAACGAGAGGAACACAGAGACTTCCTGAGCCTGACAATATTAGGCTAGATGAATTTCAAAATTGAGAGCTAAGCTTAAGTTTGCTCATTTGTCAAAAACTGCCATATTGAAGCATCAATAGCATGGCAAGCCAGACCAGCTTTTCAGTAACCGAGACACTAATGTTTAACAGAAGTGATGAAAAAAAGGAAAGCTGATCCTTAATACAGTGGAAAGGAATTGCTAAACTTTGTGAATTGCTAGCAACAGGTCTATATGTTTTACAGGAATTCAAAGAAAATGTGATACTGTTAAAATATGGGTTATGATGACTATAGTATCATGATATTTTTAATTTACAAGCCTGTTTCTCTCTCACTGATTGGACTGTTTTTGAAGCTGCTGCCACCGATCTGGACGAGCTCACAGAGACTGTAACATCATATATCAGTTTCTGTGAGGATATGTGCATTCCTACCAGGACTCATTTAACTTACAACAACGACAAACCATGGTTCACTGCAAAACTCAGACAGCTCCGTCAGGCCAAAGAAGATGCTCGCAGGAATGGGGACAGAGTCTTGTACAAACAGGCCAAATACACACTGGAAAAGGAGATCAGAGTGGCAAAGAGGAATTATTCCGAAAAGCTACAGATTCAGTTCTCTTCTAGTGACATGGCTCCAATGTGGAAAGGTCTGAAAGACATCACCAATTACAAGACACCATCCCCCAGCACTCTGGAGAATCAACAACTGGCAGACGATCTGAATGAGTTCTACATTCAGACCTCCTGCAACCCCCCTCTCCCCCCCTCCTGCACTGTAGATCAGTGAAGATGAAGTGCACCAGATCTTCAGAAAGAACAAGAGAAGAAAGGCACCAGGCCCAGACGGTGTGACACCAGCCTGTCTGAAAACCTGTGCTGATCAGCTGGCCCCCATCTTCACACAGATCTTCAACAGATCACTGGAGCTGTGCGAAGTCCCCTCATGCTTCAAACGCTCCACCATCATCCCCGTCCCAAAGAAACCCAAAATTACTGGACTTAATGACAGAGGGTAGTCCGGACTGCTGAGCGAATCATTGGTACAACCCTCCCCAGTCTCCAAGAACTGTACTTATCCAGAGTGAGCAAAAGGGCTGGTGGTAAAATCAATTTCCACCCTCACATCCAGCACACTCCCTCTTTGGAACTGTTGTCACCAGTCGACGCTACAGAGCTCTGAGCACCAGAACGACCAGACACAGAAACAGTTTCTTCCCTCAGGCAATCCATCTCATGAACACTTGACAATAAATGCAGAACACACAACACTATAATACATTTATTTAACACACATACTTATTTACATTTCAAATTTGGCACATATAACTGTACATACATAATTGTCTATATTATATATTGTGTTTTTTTGCTATTTTGTACATTGTCTATTTTGTATATTTGTATATTATTCTTTTTATTCTTTTATTATCTGTCTTGTCGCTGTCATTCTGTTGCACTGTCACTAAAACAAATTCCTCGTATGTGTAAACATACCTGGCAATAAAGCTCATTCTGATTCTGATACTGATTGAAATTTTATCGTGATTAAAAAATTTTTTAGATCTTAACTCTGGCTTTTTGCATTTACAATAGTACATACAAAAAAGTTTCTTCTAATGAGTTGTAGCTGTCCAGTCATTTGTTCAATCACACTGACTGACTGATTTATGGACTGATTTGATGTGACACTGTCACCATCTTGATCCAACAGCTCAGTGTTGCCTCTCTACCTACTACTCTTCTCTTTTCCCACAAGTTGGAGTGAGAGATTCGGGTTAAACAGGACACCAGGGAATTTCTGGCAGACACCACGAGATGATTTGACAAACAGAAGTATTGGAGAACTTTGTGTTACTTCAGGCTGTTTTTGAGCACCATATGCCGAAAACCAAAACCACCCAGAGTGCACAAACATTGGCAGCCTGATTTCACCCTATACCTCCCAGTCACAACTATCAGAACAGTCTGATCGGATCCATGCCATCCATAGCATCCATAATTATTTCATGCTCCTGGGCTCTAACCAGCCTAAGCCATGCTATCATTTGACAAGTGAGAAATGGAGAGAGAGACAGAACACAAAGACAGCAGAGGGAGGGAGAGAAAGAGAGATAGAGCAATGCCTCTGGTTAGGAGGAAACCCCATTTCCAATGTCACTGTCTGTGTAAGATGTCAGCCTGTGCAACTGAACCAGTCTGCCTGTCAAAGTTCCTGTCAGAGTGCCTGAATGTCAGAGTTGAAAGCAGATGGAGAGGTTACAATGGCTCGTTCAGACTTTAGACCGATGGAACACGGTTTCAGGGTAAGAACGATCAACTCAAATTTTGTAAGAGGGCATAGAGGGCAGGTATTAGAAGTCTTGCTTAATTAAGTTGAAGGGGCGATGTGAATAAGACTTCAGCTTTAATAAACAGCAGGTTCTCTAAAAAGTGAGTGCGGGAAGCTATTGTAAAAACAAAATCAAGTGGGTTTTTTTCTGTTTAAAAGTGAAAAACCAATCCAATGTTCCACGTTTTGTTTATTTTCTCTTATATTTCACTGCAGAGATTCTTAAAAATATTAAAACTGTCTGTTTCTTGACATAATCCAATTTATATCCAAATAAAATAAGTATAAAAGAAGTTATCGAAAAAATAGCTAACTCCAGGGTTAGAACAATAGCTTTTTATGCCCAAAGAAACCATGCATGAGAGCGAGCGAGCGAGCGCGCGCGCAAGTCAATCATCCTTCGCCTTTTGTCAACGTCAGAAATTCAGCTTGCAGCCGTTTATCAGGCCAGGCTTCCCCTTCAGTGTTAATACGCTCTAGCGTCCCTCAGACGAGGTCGTGCACTTTCGCCTTTCCCCATGATAGACAGCCAAAAAAGTCGCGTGGAAGCAGTCAGTGTGTCCCAGCCTCCCCACGAGGACGCAGACACAGCTCGAAACCGTAGTCATTCATTGTTGACAGTTAGTAGGATGGCTAGCTTGCACGTGTTCGGTATCATGGGTGACTTCAGGCGCGCGGTTGAAAATCACACTGCAAGCGCGCGAGAATATTTCGCCAGGTAAATACGGGCACGAAATGACTTCAGCGCGAGTGAGTATTTCTTCATAATGACTGAATTCATCCAGCTGAATTTATGAGCAGAACCGCAGTTTGCAAGCGAACATTAACAACACTCGCAATAGAATAGCATTTGTTGCCGAGCAGTATGTTAAAATCGGACAATTGGAGTCACGCTCTGAGGTCTCGTGAAATCTTCAACGGAGAGGCGGAGGCGAGTCCGTTAACGGAGGACTTGGGCAGCGATTGAAATTCTGGGACCTTCCGTCATTTGACCGGGCATCCTTCTCCTTAAAATAATCATCACAGACTCGCAGAGCGGTAAGAGTCATATCTGTGTTTTACTAACAAGATATTTTGTGTGGAGATTAACAGCACGTGGATGACAGAACTGGAGCGCGATACCATATTTTGGCGAGGTTATGACGAGCGTCAATCAGTTTGACGCTTAATACTTAAATTAAGGACAATTACATGAACTTTTGTGTGTAAAAAGCAGCACACTGATAGTGTGGATACAACTAACGTTACCGCGCTCAGGAGCGCAAGTAATGACACTTTTATCCACGGGTTTGGTTCAGCGTTTTTTGCTGACAGAAACAAAATGTCATTACAGACTTAACATTTTCTGCTTGCTTTGCTTTTGCTTGATCTAAACAAGGCAAAGCTGAAATTGAGGCTTTAGGTTAGATTTTAGTAAAGGTTTTCTTAAGCGAAGATTCATGGAGATACTGGACGTGTTTCTTGCTCTTAACTTTTTGTAGCATTCTTGATTTATGTATTGATCACTAACCTTAAAGTAGTTAAACTCTTCTGCTGAGTAGATAAGACAATTATATATTTTTTTTCTCACAGTTTTCTTTTTCTCTTCCTTTCTCCTCTTCTTTCTTTCTGTTTCTTTTTATAATGGATAAGCATAAAAACAGCTGAAAAAAACTTATGATTGAAAGCTGAAGATACTTGTTAAAGTCACCCTCAATAAAGCAGAAATCTCCAGGAAAGTCCCTCCCTTCATCACTATTGTCAGATTATACTCTGACCATCAGATAATGATCAGATAATGTCCATAAAAGCGTCTTTGTTTTAGAGAGGATTGTTCTTGCAATTGTCTTGGGTCTGGCCATTAAATAAACTTTTTTCTTTATCCATTGCTTTCTATTCGCGTCCAGGTAGTTTTATTCAGTGTTTGGTTCAAGTCTGTCTGTTTAATGTCTGCTAAGCAGACACCATGTTTTCCAGTTAAATGTACACTGTACCTGTACTGCAACAAGCCTTGCAGGTATTTGTCACAGTTATGCACCAAAACATCTGATTAAAGCAATTAGCTGATATTAGAGCATAAAGTATTTAATTAGCAGAGGTGAGGTAGTGGTGCGTAGAGGCACAGGATACCGCTTGTGTGTTTTTATTACCATTTTCTAGCATTTGTGTAATATTTTCAGTACTGTAATATTTTAAAAACAACTGTTCATAGGATTTAGTGCAACTATTAGTCATTTTTTTAAAATTCGTATCAGGCGGATTGTAATTTGTCATAGACAGTCAAGAAATCTACAACCCAGTCAGTCATGTTAAAACAATCAAGAACATTCCCAGAATAGTCCAGATGTTTTGACCTGATGTCTTTAAGATGGAGAGTGATATTAAAGTAGTCCAATGTATGCATAGATGTTTTTTCATTTTCTAAATCATACATTCACTACAAGATTGTCTATACCAGTGATACTCAAATCTGGCTCGCGAGATCCACTTTCCTGCAGAGTTTAGCTCTAACCCTAATCAAACACACCTGAGCATGCTAATCAGTGTCTTCAGGATCATTAGAAAATCACAGATAGGTGAGTTTGATCAGGGTTAGAGCTAAATTCTGCAGGAAAGTGGATCTCGCGAGCCAGATTTGAGTATCACTGGTCTATACCTTCATTCTACGTTCTCTCTCTTCCTTTGCGAAGTTGCTATTCGGGTGCCTAATATGTTTGGATTTTTCAAATGTGTCTTATTTGAAATTACAATGACCAATTGCTTAAAATAATCATGAAAAGTTGATTTGCCCAGTGATGGATTTATAGCTCTGATTGGCTTGCAAACATTAATAACGCCATGTTAAAGGTTTTTTTTAGAGATATAAAGATCATATTTTAGAGATATAAAGTTAGTTTAGAGATATAAAAGATCATATTAGGTATTAAACTTGTACTTGACCCAGTGAAAACAGTGAAAATTGCAAGTTTAATTGCAGGTTTAAAACTGATGATATAAATAAAGAATGCAATAAACAAAGTATTTGAATATTTATTATTGTGTGAAAAATGTTTAAAAATATTTTTTAAAAGAAACACCTGTTTATTAAATTTAGTATCATTAATATATTAATTATATTTAAGATTATAATTTAAAGAATTTACCTAATCTAGTGTGAATATGAATAATTATATATAATATAATTATATTATATATGTGATTTGCATACAGACACAATGGTAAGACACCCTCTTTCACGCACACAGCCATCCTATTCTCTGTTCTTTGTCTTCTATTAGAACTCTTTTATCTCAAGCCTATCAGGCATATCTGTGTGTAATACAACAATGTTCCTATGTGACATATTACATGCATACACCCAGTAGACATTTGGACTTAACGGCAGAAAGAAAATGGTAAAGAAAGGAATGGAAATTGCGCTTTGCCTGGGTGAAAGAGCGATGAGGAGTCTGGCATGCAATTACACACACGCTCATGCATAAAGTCCAGGAGCCTGATCTGAGGAACCTGGCCTGTGTACAGCTTTCTAATGTGAACATACATGCATACACACACATAAAGCGACAAAACAGACTGCTTCGTTCCGGCTGGTCAAGGCCAGTTTTGACCACCCAGATCGAGGCAGCGTCAGATAAGTGGGGAGGCTCTGAAGCCTCTCAGTAAGTCTGTTACAAAGTCTGTCAATCTGTTATCCATATGGAGATTCAAATGAATGGTGGCAAATATTGAACGATAGATTTTTAACATTTGGCAGCCACAGTCTAAGTAAAACCTCACCCATACACACACACACTATAAAGAGAGTCTGTGATGATGTATTATGTGAGTTTTTGTGTTTGAGCTTGTGTGTTTTCTACAAAGAAGTGCTGTCTTTATCATCATGATGATTCATAATGACTCCATCATTCTGTGTGATGCACACAGCATGTTTTTTTATGTGTGTGTGTGTGTGTGTGTGTGTGTGTGTGTGTGTGTGTGTGTGTGTAGTTATAGATCCTCAGTGACATTCCCAGTGGGAAGGAGTCTTATGTGATTCTTTTCTTCCACACAGCTCAGTGCTGAAGTGAACCTTTGCCATCTAAACACACGCAGACACACACGTGAGTGTGCATTCTCAGCTTCTGTGGCTGAGTGAGTAAATCTGCAGTCAGTATTAATGCTTTGTGACAGCGAGGGATGACTGCAAAGACAGGACACACGGAGACAACAGAGGCCACGTAAAACACTCACACAAACACAAGCCATCCTGATTTACAACCTTCCCTCCCATGGCCTGCCCAACATCATCTTTTTCAAAACTTTCTCTTTCTCATGCACAAGTCTCTGTGCTGACACATAACCTGTGTCAAAGACAAGTACATGGACTCTGTTGACCCAGCCAGGTCTGGGTCCTGTCAGAGACAGACAGAGAGAAAAACAGAAACATTAAGGAAATCTATTAGGTTGCAGACTCTGGTCTCCATTTCTTCCTCTCTGGCTCTCTTGCTTGGAAGTGTAGCGCAAAGCGTAGATCTCATGCCCAATTGGAGGCACAACAAACAGGACATTTTGCAATACTGATAGTTAAAGTGACAACTTGATGTTTTCCCAAAGTGTTTCCCCAGGATCTGCAGCCCTGGCTGTGAGTAACTTAAACAGACTCCATCTGAAGTGTCCATCTGAATTATATTTTTAATATTATTCATCTAATCTGGGCAGCCGTGGCCTAATGGATAGAGAGTTGGACTTGTAACCCGAAGGTTGTGGGTTCAAGTCTCAGGTCCGGCAGGGATTGTAGGTGGGGGGAGTGAATAACCAGCACTCTCTCCACCCTCAATACCACGACTGAGGTGAGACCCTTGAGCAAGGCACCGAACCCCCAAACTGCTCCCCGGGCGCCGCAGCATTGGCTGCCCACTGCTCTGGGTGTGTGTTCACTACTGTGTGCATGCACTTGGATGGGTTAAATGCAGAGGACAAATTCCGAGTATGGGTCACCATACTTGGCCACACACCACTTCCCTTTCCCCCTTTTTTTAATAAACTAATCTAACATCCAACTAATAAACTTGGAAGTTTAAAATTATAAATGCTAATCTAAAATGTTATATCCTTACACTTATGCTCTGACAAAGATGGTAAATAGACAAATGTCTTTTTGTTTGGTTGTCTTTGCTGGCTGCAAGCCAAAAAGCCAACATGACCAATGTAGTTCGATTCATGAATAAATGACTCTCTTGTTTTGGTCCTGTTGCTGAATTAGACAAAAGCTCTCAGACAGTCATCCATTTGAATCAGATCATTAACAGATTACTTATTGAATCTGTCAGTTATTGAATTAACGTCTGAGTGGAGTGGATGTTGATGACGACATTTAAAATATATGTGTATCTTTAACTTTAAAAAATATATCAAAAACAAAACATTATGTCTAAAAGAAAAGTATTGTTTTGTTTAGCATGTACTTCACTGGGGCTATCTCTTCTAGTTCAACACTTCCTTTGACAATAGAGGTAGTTATGCTTTTAATTTACAGCAAGAGTACAAGAAAGTAGAAGAAAGGAGTCAGAAAAACAATCTGTTCTTGCACTTTTTCGTTTCCGTGTGCTCCATTTCTCCTTTCCATTCACCTCTAACTCTCCCTCAGTGATCCTGCCATGAGAGCAGTGACAGACCCTTTGGTTACATCAACAACACGAAACATGAGTCCTCCAACACAGGTCAGAAAGTATTAGACTGAATGTGTGTGTGTGTTAGAGAGGGAGAGATGTCCTTGTTTCCTGTCTTTTCCCCAAGTCATGTTCAGAGGGGGTATCGTTCACCCATGGCTGGGTTTCCATGGCCACAAGAACCGAGCCAATCAGAGCGCAGGGCCACCATGTGCTCCAGACGAGGAAAAAGCCCGCCAGCGACACATATGCTAGCAAGCTAACGCTAACTCAGCATCTTTGCGTCTGCTCCGTGGCTTTTCCTCCCTGGCCTTCTCTTTCATTTTGATCCCCTCTGTCCTCGAACCAAAATTTCTGTTCAGTTTTAAATAGCTTGATGTATTTATAATGTCTCTCCTTATGTTGTCACTTTTTTCTTCTTGGTTTCTTCCTAAGGCAAGACATGAATAATGAGGGAAAAGGAAAGATGGACAGAAGTAGAGGAAACAGGACAAGTGCCCCTTTAACTCAGCCTTTAAAAATAGAAAATGAGGTGAGACGTATTCCGTGGAGTTTCTCCTACTTACAAACATTGTTGATTTATATTGTCTGCCGGAGTGTTTATATTGTACGAGTGTGTAAGGTAAAGAGGAAAGAGAGAAAAAGAAAACATTTGCCAGAGGATTTATTGCAACATAGAGAGCAATTCCTGTAAATGTTTTTTCTTCAGGCCAACAACTGAATTTACCTATGGTTTAATGCACTCTAAACTGTAATGGAATTGCATTGTTTCCCTTTGGGAATGATTGTGTCTGTGGAAATGGAATTCCATTGTTCGAGTCTAATCTCAGTTTTTATTCAGACATGGTTTTCATTTACTGCAGAATCATCTGCAGGTATATGGCATTGTGAGTCGCCAGCGGAGGAACACGCAGCTGCGGCGCGCACAGACACACATTCTCGCACATACCTTGATCAAAGGCTTAAAGCTCAGATTTGGGAGAAATCCCCTCTTTGGCAAGTCATCGTTTCCATGGAGACTAAAATATTTCTTCTTTACTCCTTCTAAGCTGTTTCTCACTTCATGGTACTATTATGTGTTTCTTCTTTTCTCGTCCTCCTTTCACTGTAAAAATGATTTTCTTACTCTGTATTTTTGTTTTCTTGAACAAATATCTAAATGAAGTCTTAATATCTTAAATGGGTCTTAAATGAAGTTACATTCACTTGAGATATGAAATAACTGAATAAAAAACCTAAATTAAGTGACTTTATGCTTAAAACAAGACAAAGACAAGTCATTTTGCTTCTTCTCAAGTAAATGTGCACCAAAAATATTTTGGATTTATTTTGAAACAAGTTTACATTTTTTAAACCGAAAGAATAAAACCTGCACACTATCCGCACAGTATTGCGGACATATGCCTGATGAAGGTCATGGACAGAAATGCTGTGAGTGAATACATTTATATTTTGATACATTTGCAAGTGTGGATAGTGTGTGGGATTTAATCTTTTTTTGTTTTGAAGTTAGACCGTTTTTTTGTCGATTTCCTACGCACCGATTTCCTACAGGTGTGTGAGGATAAGTGTTGATTGAAATAGAAAGACTGAAATAGTATTTTCTCCAATAAGCTTTTTTTTGTTTTATTCACAACTTTGAAAAATCATTTTTACAGTGTATGATATATATATTTTTTTATGTTTGTTTGGGAAAACGAGACAAAATACTGAATAAGAAAAGACTTTTTTTGCAGTGTTTTTGGAAGCATTTGCACCTGAAAAGAGGAAGACCCGACAGGTTAAAATTACAGTATTTTTATTTATTTAACAAAGCATAAAAATGAATTTATGCAATCCGAATATCAAACACCTGTGACCGATACTTCAGCATAAGAAGCTTAAGTGCAAGAATCATCTATAAGACACAGTTATGGAGGTTTAGAGGAAGATATGGTAGAGCACATGCAGAAGCGTTAATATGTCGCCTAACAAGCAGATGCTGCACTAATATGCTTCAACTGAGGATTTGCTTTAGCAGTCAAGGTGCAAGGTGGCACACTAAGTTTATACATAATTCATGTTATTAAGCATTAAATCTGTGGAGTCTACAGATTTGGGATTTTATGCGTTCCATATAATTTACCTCACAAAAGTGTAGAGAATAGTCAGACCTGACTTGCTATTTTATTCAGTAAGTACAAAGGTGGAAAATATCTTGAAATATTATTGTCCTACTTCAGCAGGGGGCTTTCCTACAGTACCTACTAGAAGATGATGTCAGCAATAATGGTGCTGTGTGTTTTAGAGCAGCGACTACAGCTTGAGGTCAAGGCAACAGCCATGTGTAGCTCTACTGTTTACGTCTGTGTGAAAGATGTTTTAGGCTAAGCTGTGTATATATTAGTATTGACATGCAAGGGCAAATATTTCCAACAATGTGTTTGGAATATAAGGTTTTTGGCCACATTTATGCACAAGGTCCAGCGGAGAAATTTTTTATTTTTTTTTTCTTTCTTTCTTTTTAAATCTGCAGGGCAGAATATACTGTCAAACATAGTGCAGTCTTGCTGAATTTGCCTCCAAAGCAAAGCCATGGTTGTGGACCCTCACCAAATCTTTACTCCATTGAGACTTGGTAAACCCTGACAACCTTCTGTCAGGACAACTGCATTGAACATACCTGAGTGCCATAAATATTCTTTTTCCAAAGTTTGCGTGCCTATAACTCCAGAAGCATTAAAGATATTGCAATATGATTTTCAATTATAGTTGTTACTATAAACTTTCAAGGCCATACATCGTTCAATCCCAGAGATATGGGGATCTCAGTGAGGCTTCATGTCCAGATTGTTGAATATTACGCATTTTCAGTGGTCGAAAACCAGATTTGGTCACTTTGTATGCGGCTGATTCTTATTTTATTTAAATAACAATGTCTGAAGAAGAAATAATGTTAAAATTAGAACTGTATCTTCTTTCCTTCTATCAAAACAATTGAATAAAACATAGCTGTTTGAGTGTCATAAATAATCTTTTTCCAAACTTTGTGTGCCTGTAACTCAAGAAGTATTAAAGTTATGCTAATATGATTTTAGATTCTGGTTCCTAAGAAACTTTTCTTTTGGAATCTTAATTTTTAACGCCCTGCATGGTTTAATCTCAGAGATATCGAGATATATTTTCAATGGTCAAAAACCAAATGTGGTTTTATGTTTATCTAGTCATCATTGTTGACAGTGCAAATAATAGCAGTAACCCAGGGATTAGGATTGTACACCGTGACACGTCAGATTATGAATGACCAGGATTAACTGTTAACTCTAGGTATAGTATGAACAGTGTGAAATGTAAAATAAGAGGACCATAAAATGAGTGAGTGTGAGAGAGAGACCATAAATGTTTGAGATACTATCAGTTCTGCCAAATATGCCCTTTAGCAGTAGATACTACTTGATCTGACTATGCTTCATATTTTATAACAATAAAAAAGAAAAAGAAATTCTAATAGTCCAGATGAGGTAAATCTTGGTTTGATGTGAATACAATGTGTGCAGAAAGTAACCACACTTCCCTGAGGCGTGGGATTTGTTTCAAACATGTAACAATACTATCATATTGTGATATCTTTAATACTTTTTGAGTTATAGGCATGCAAACTTTGGAAAAATAATATTTATGGCACTTAGACAGCTATGTTCAATGCAGTTGTCCTGACAGAAGGAAACAAGATACATCTCTAGTTTCAACATTATTTGTTCTTCAGACATTCCTCTTTAAAAGAAAATAAGTAGCATATTTTACATTTTATTTTTATTTATTTATGTATTTATTTATTTTTACGAAATACATTTGGTTTTTGACCACTGAAAATGTGTACATTAATGATTTACTCCTGGAGCCATATTAAAATTTCAATATCTCTGGAACCTATCCATAGAGCCTTAAAAATAAAGATGCTAAAAGGAAAGTTTGTTAAGACCCAATATCTAAAAGGGCATTGAGATATCTTTAATACTTCTTGAGTTACAGGCATGCAAACTTTGGAGAAAAAAACTGGAAAAGTGCTGTTTCCCCATTTTTGAATGGTCACCATTGGCAAACAATGCAACAAAGATTGCTGAAGTCAACAGGTTTTACTAACAGACCTACCAATCTTTGTGTAAAATTAACATTATGATGCTGTCATCTTTCTGAAGTCATTTTTACCCCCCTGTAACTTCAGAGTCAGAATCTCATGTGAAAACTGCCATTTAGACCCCGCTCTACATAATAGTGACTCAGTAAATATTCATCCATGACATTTAATATTTTGGCTTTCATCACTATACATGTCTGTCTTTCTTCAGAAAAAATATTAGCAAAATCAAAAATTTGAGCCGGGGGCCACAGGTTGAGTTGACATGGAATGATCCAGGTGCGTTTGAGATTCATGTTATTTTAAGTGAAAATTAAATCTGTTTCGGCTGACCACTTGTGATCTGAGTTGTTGAGACACATGTTAATACCAGGTGAAGAAAGACTGGAATGAAGAAATGAATAGGCAGGCCAAGTAACAAAAGCATGGGTGATAAGTAGAAGAGAGAGAGTCCATGAGTGAGTAAAAGAAGAGAGATAATGAGGTGAGCTGAGGTTTTATTTACAGTTCCCCTGAGTTAATTCACTCCTTGTGTGTGTTGATTATGTGTATGTATACAGCATTGTTTCCTGAATCACTATTCAGTGGTAGTGCTGCGCCACAACAAAGGAAAAAAGCTATAACCCAGTTTGTGTGTTTGCAGTCTAAGTTGAATGTGATGAGATTTTAAGAATATAGCTCAAGAAAAATAATACAAAGACAATAAGAAACATGTCTTTACTGGCAGCATGCAAAAATACGGTGCTTAAACAGTCTGTTTCATAAACAAATGACTCTTTTTAGCCAGTTCTTTTACTGAATCAGTCAAAAAAGACCTAAGTTATTGGTTTGAATCAGTCTAATTAATTACTCATTGAATTTTTAAAAAAGGTTTTAGGTCAGTAATATTTTTAAATCTTTTTGAAAAGTCTCTTATTGATGTGAAGAAAGATTTTGAACTATTATGACAGTTTAAAATAACTGTTTTCTATTTGAATGTATTTTAAAATGTAATTTATTCCTGTGATGCAAAGCTGAATTTTCTGCATCATTACCCCAGTCTTCGGTGTCACATAATCCATCAGAAATCGGTATAATATGATTTTGCTGCTCAAGAAACATATATTATTATTATTATGAATGTTGAAAACATTGTCCTCCTTAATAATTTTGAGGAAACTGTGATTTGTTTTTGATTTTTTTTTTTTGATGAATAGAAAGTTCAAAAGAACAGTATTTATTTGAAATAGAAATTGTTTTTATCATTATAAATGTCACTTTTAATTAATTTAATGCATCCTTGCTGAAGAAATAATTTACTGACCCCACATTTCTGAACAGTAGTGAATGACCATGCGTGGTTAAAGATACACATTCACAGATTTGTTGAATTTTAATAAACAAAAGCATTAAAATTAAGCTTTATCACACTGCTGTTCATGCATGGTTTTTATTGCCACATTTTAAAAATTATATAGAAATATAATAAATGAATAATGATGTCATATAGCTTGTTGACTGACTACAGCAACATTTTTTGTTCTGTCTCAGCAGCCCCGTTGGTCAAAAATTCATGGGGTGACAGAAATGGCTTCTCAGGTCAGTAGCCATTGTACAATGCGGTTCATAAACTTCCTCATTTACACTCGCAAATTAAAAGCTCAATTAGTTTTTAAACAGTGTTCATGTCATTCTGTATGCATAATATAAAGGCATGATGTTGCAATCAGAAAAAAATAATTATCTCATCATTTAAACAGAAGACCCTGTAGTTGTAGGCGTTCAGTCCTGTAGGCTCTGAACACAGATACTTGGGCAGTATTGTAAGCAATTTAAACTAAATCTGTAATTAGATGATGGATCATAAACATCATGTCAAATGTTTGCATGTGTATCATTACAAGAGGATTATGTTGTATTATTTATTATATTTACCATATTAATACTTTCAAACATTGGGCTTTCCAAATTCGAGCCACCAGCTTGTGTAGCAGTGTGTGTAAGCGCGTTTGTGTAACCGGTAACGATTATCGCTTTGATTCTCATCAATTTAGCAGCAGTCTAATAAAGACAAAAGCTCCAGAAATGACAGCAATCAATACCATAATCTCTGTAAGTGTGTGTGTGTGTGTGTGTGTGTAGTTCTTTTTCTCCAATAGCAACACCTGTGTTTGTGTATATATTGTACACACATGTATTAAAATTTATATTCAATCCTAGTCAAAAGATTTTTTAAGTTGGAGGCTCGAAGACACGTATATATTCATGAACTGTTCCTCCTAGTTGGTAAGACTACAATATGTCTAAAGTGGCTGAATAATAACCAGAGAGGCAGAATGGAGGTCAGGGTGGAGCAGCAGATGATAATAGACGTCTAGGGTGAGATAGGATGATGAAAGTGAAAGACGTGAGCAGGGTCTAAAATAAACTCTTCCAAAGTGCCAAATGCAAGTGAAATTAGCTTTGGTGAGGACTAACAACAGATTGACTTTTCACTTAACTAGTAACATTATAGTGAATTACAGTAATCAGAATTACATGGTCAGTAAAGAGATTTATAATGACATAAAGAATCGTGGAAAACAAACAAACATGGTTTTCACAAAAATATTAAGCAGACTGGTTTTTATTTTGGTCATAATGTTTCTGGAGCATCAAATCAGCATATCAGACTCATTTCTGAAGGATCATGTAGTACTGAAGACTGGAGTGATGATGCTGAAAATTCAGCTTTGCATCACAGGAGTAAATTACATGTAAAAACATTAAAATAGAAAATGGTTGTTTAAATTTATAATATTTCACAATATTACTGTTATTTTATCAAATAAAATGCAGCCACGGTGAGCATACGAGACTTGTTTCTAAAACAATAAAATATCCCAAGACCCCAAACTTTTGAACAGTACTTTATATAAATCAGCTAATGGCGAATTAATTATGTTGGGTTTCACAGTGTAACGGGGGTATCATTTTGAGTGGCTTTTGTCTGAACTTTCTCTTTTCTCTTACTTATTTCATTCATCAATTCATATTTTTTGCTGAACTGCACACCTTCTTGAGATGTGCTTACACTGGTCATTCACTGTATCATCAATAGATGCCTGTCATGAAACAGTAGGAAAGTGGGCTTGAAAAGTGGGTGAAGGGCTCATAAGTCATAATTACAGGGTTTTAGGCGAAGTGTAGTGTCTATAATTTGATTTACACAGTTCAGTTGAGAAGCTACCAGTCCAGCAAACCTGCTTTGCATAACCCGCAAAAATCCAGTTTGATGGAAAAGATGGTGAAGGCGGGATGAAGAGGATGGATCAAGTTAACAGTGACACACAGGCGCCGATGAACAAGGGAAGAGGGAGAGATGAGAGAAAGACGTGATTGGGGGAAGGGCTGCTGGGGAGATTAATCCCGTTCACCCTTTTACATGGACTCGTACATACACAGTCTGTGATCCATTTCTCAAATGTTTTAAAATGAAGCACGTATGTGTGTATGATGTGTTGAGGATTGTAGATGTGAAATACTGGCCTTTTCTGTGTGCTGTGCATGAATGTGAGCAGTATTTTGTATGTAAATGGATGTAGCGTGTGTGTATTCAGAGCAGTCTGTCTCTCTTGCCTCAAGTCATTTACAATTTCTGCATGGTTTGATGAATATGCTCCAGTATTTGTGTGTATGTGTGTGTTTATATAGATACACAAGAGAGCAAGAGCGAGGGTGGGTTTGACCTCTCTGTTTTAAATGTACTCTGCTATCTTCGCCCATGTTCTGTCCGCTCCGCGTTTAAAAATGACATCTCTGCAGGCCACTTGTTTTTTTTTTTCATCAGAGTACATTACCATTCATAGAAATTCTGGGCAACATTATTATTGCATTCATTTATAAAAATGCTCCTCTGGAGCACTTGTGCTGGCATTCTCCTCTTGCTTTGGATTGCCTCTGTCACCTCACTATTGTCTTACAAATGGACTCAGCAGCTGTACGACAAAAACTGCCTGGATGCATGGTTTGTGTGTGTGTGTGTGTGTGTGTGTTTTGTTAAATAATGTGAATTATGCCATTTAAATCTTCTGCCTGAAGGAGCTCAGCTGTAAAGAGGACACTGTCTTAGCTGGGTTTTCCAAAAACACACACAAACACATGTACACACACTTCCAAGAATAATGATTGTGAAGCTAGTTATTTTGAACCACAAGTGCACTAGAGGAGCGTGGGGCACAACCTAACATTTTTTGACTTTCTCAGTTTGTGTACATCAACATGGGGTTCAGAGTATAATTTTTTCCACATTAATTTCACACTTGTCTAGTACAAATGTGCTTTTGTTTCATAATTACAGTGGATACAGTATGTTTTTATTTATTTACCCCAAAAGAATGAAATTGAAATGTGTTGTAACATGACATTATGACAGCTAAAACAGTAGTACGTTTACATGGACAACAATATTCAGATTTTAACACGATTAAGACAATACCCAAAACAAAGATTTTTGATCCAGCATAATCGAAGTAAACACAAATCGAGCTAAGATGTGGAGTATTCCTGTTTTAGTCGCATTATCGAAGTGCAGTATAGACATGTACACACCTTAATCACAATTTTACCCTTGTGTAGGACTTTTCAGCCGCATTTTGCAAAAAGATACACACACGGCAGTTGTCAACCGTTTGACGGCAAACAAAAGAGCAGAGCTTCAACAGCGTTGTCAATTGTTTGCACGTGTATCATGACATATAATTAACTGCACTTGAAGCTTTCGTAAAATTAAAAATGCAACACCCAAAACTGTATATGGTACCATAGTCACTGTTATCTGATCTAATAAAGACAAACTAAAATATTTGTTCAATAAAATAACATTTTCAAATAAAATAATGGCATTTAAGAACTAAAAAGAAAATAATTTTGGAGTTTGACAATGAACACATTTTAACCAGGGCCCCTTGTTTGGACTGCCCTGATTGCAAACCGCAGCTATACAGCATGTGGGCAAATAGATGAAGAAACAGATTCAGAAAAACAGATGAACACAACACTCCCTTCCCGCCACAAACAGCTCTCACAGAACACGAGACACAAAGCCAAAATGCTTTACATTTTTTCAAATAATTTCTGAATATTAAACATTGACTCTTTGAGTCTTTATTCACCTGTTTCTCATGGATTCTTATTAAAATTCATGAAAGTAAATAGTGTAAATTACATCGCTAATCTCATAGAATAGCATAGTTCGAGCGGGGCCCATTGTAACGCAGTAACATTCCCTGTTTGCTCAACTGGAACTTAAAACCAGTTAGTGTCTTCTGCTAGTTAGTGAAGCATTAAAAAAACTATCTAAACTGGTAAGCAACAGATTGGAGATTAAAATAATAGCAGATTTGTCTCATTTTAAATAAACACTAAAAACAGAGATGAAAAATTGACTTAAGCCAGAAATGTATTTTTGCTTTGGTAAAATAAATGTTCAGTGATATCTTCAAAAGATTTTAGAAAATTGGCACAAGTTTATTCTATATAGTGTTGATATGGCAACTAGTAAATACCTCAAATTTTGTTATGCTAGCGTGTGTGGAAATATTTAAACCATGTGTGTTACAACTAACCCCATGCAATTTTGTGCCCTGTGCACCCCTACTGCTCTTGCAGCATTAATTTGAAATGGATATTTTTGTAACAATATAAACACCTTTACTGTCACTTTTCTGATTTAATAAATTCATGCTGAGTAAAAGAATTTGAAGCCAAACTTTTGAATGGTAGTGTACACTGAATCACACATAGCAAAATAGAAATAAGAAAATATTGGAAAAATATTAGAAGTGTCATATTTCCATCTCAGTGGCATAAAATCAGGAATTATAAAAGAAATGATTTGAATAAATTAAATGACTAAACAATAAAAAATATATTTTGCAAAGAATGGTTAAATGTGAATTAACATAAATGAAGAGCATTTTTGTTACTTTTTGAAAGGAATATTAACAGTTGACATTATGGCTGCGTCTGAAAGCTTAGGCTGCTGACTTATCAGGCAGTACTTTGCAGGCAGCATTTGTGCATGAAGGCACCTCATGAAACTGATTTTGGACAGGCTTCTGAGGCAGCGTGACATTTAATGATCTACAACAAAACAGAATGAGCTTTGGTGATAACTAAGCGAAAATTAAATGACTAAAATACTGATTTCTCACTAGAAATAACATCAAAAGTGCAAAAAGTTGGTCAGAAACATACATTTACACACAAATAGACCACCAATTGCAACTTTCAGATGCCATATTTATTTCTTTAGCTCAACAAGAATGGAATGCACAGGATTATGGGATATCAAAGGCAGCAAAGGATACATCTATGCTGCTTTTAAAAATTGATCAGATGAAGGCATCTCAGGAGGCTGGAAGTGAAGCTGACACTGGATTCGGACGTGCCTTGATGCCCTCCTACCTTGGAATGCATCCTCCAAAGGCAGCATTTATCAACTTTTAGATGCAGCCAATATCTTGTGGACTGCTGATTTAGTCAATGATTCAGTCTGACTGAATCAGACCATGATTCAGATCAGTGAAACTCAAAGAGTTTGTGTTGTTTTCTTTTATTACTTTGTGGCTCGTCTTTCTCTGATGGCACAACCGGTCTCTGCAAGTTCTCAACGCAGCTTTATTATTCACATAGTTGTGCAATGATACATTGTACACTTCCAGCTTCCCTCAGAGCTTTAGCAGGACATGCCAGTCTGTCTGTTTAATTAACAGTGTCTCTTAGGGGATTCAGCATATTACACATACAGCAGTGGAACACAAAAAACATACCAGACATGTGTAAATGCTTATGTGTGTGTGTGTGTGTGTGTGTGAGTGACTTTGCAAAACTCCCATAGGGGATTACTAATCATTTTACGCCAGCATTAGGTAAAACCGAGCAGATGTTCCCACACAAAAAGATCTTGAATTATCCTTAATGAGAACTTCCACTGCAACACCTCTCCCATCTTATCTGCGGCCCTTGCTTAACCCTTGTGCTTTGCTGAAAATCCTATACCGAATTTGGTGTTCCCGTTCAAAAAAGAGCAGCCTTTTAAAAATCACCAAATCTTGGATCTTTTTGTCAGTTTGTTTTCTTTAAATTAATACAAGTTTTGTGTATCATTTTGGAACTGATTGATCGTAGGCCTCATTAATCATTGAGCTTATGCACCTCAGTTTTGAAATGAACACTGGATATAAACTCTTAAACAATTCTGAGAAGAAATGTCAGAATTATGAGAGAAAAAGTAATTTTTTATTTTTTATTCTGTGTCAGAAACAAGCTTCCATAGATGAGTCAGGTATATTTGCTATAAGTGGGATTCTAAATGTGGACTACACAGCCACAAGCATCAGATAATTTGTATCCTCTTCAGCACATATTCTTCTCTTCATCTTTTTTCTCTTCATATTGTGCATTGTAGCCTCTTGCCAGTCCTCTTTATCTCACCTTTCCAGCATGCCTACCCCTCCCTTTCACTCTTGTGCTCAATATATCTCTCCTTTCATTCTCTCACTCCTTCCCCCTTTAACATCTTTATAATTTCATCTCCAGTATGTATATTTTTTTGCCTAAAAGCCTCAGTAATCAAGGCTGTCAGGGTATCAGTATGAAAAACAGTCTTCCTTGAAGAAAAATGCATTTAGCTGACTCAAACATTGCCATTTATAAAGTATTTTCATAATGTAATCAACATGTTTCCCCTGAAGGTGTTTTGATTAATCTTCGAGTTTCAGTGTGGAGGTGCCTGCTATAGTCAACATGTACCTAATATCTCACCTCATTTCATAGGGTTGAAGTGTAAAGAACGTTTTCTGTGAAGGTTTACTATTTACTTCTTTTAACGTCATCAATAAATGTTGAGATGACATCTTTGGCTTTCTAACCGTCATTTTTTGATGAATTTCTGAAAGTTTGAAACCGACTGGTATGTGACAAAAATTGTTTGCACATATCTGTGTTAGAGAGAGAGCAAGAAAAGGGAGAGAGAGTATGTGTGTGTGTGTGTGTGTGTGTGTATACCTGTTTTTATATTCCAGTGGGGACTTAAACCTGAATACACACAGACTCATGGGGACTTGTGTCACGGTGGGGACCTAAATTGAGGTCCCCACGGGTAAACAAGCTTATAAATCACACAGAATGAAGTATTTTGAAAATCTAAAAATGCAAAAAGTTTCCTGTAAGGGGTAGGTTTAGGTGTAGGGCAATAGAATATACGGTCTGTACAGCAGAAAAACCATTACGCCTATGGAGAGTCCCCAGAGGATGGCAAACCAGACATGTGTGTGTTTGTGTTTGTTTATTCCTGAGTATAAAGGCCTCAATATACTTAAGGCGAAATCGATGAACGAAAGGGTTGATGTCATGTGGAAATAAATCTGGTCAAAAAAAGTCTATTTGGAGTTTTTTTAGGTCTGAATATCACAGTGTGCTTGAATAAATCTTTGGAACAATTTAATGCACAATACAGTCTTTTTCATACATACTGGTATTTTCAGTCTGATGAAGTCCCTTTGTTGGAAGTTGCATTGGGTGGGACACTTAAAGGAATAGTTTGCCCAAAAAATGCAAATTTGCTGTTAATTTACTCACCCTCAGGTCATCCAATAATCTTTACAGTTCTGCTGAAGAAAAAAAAAGTAACTTACATCTTGTATGACCTGAGGTTAGTATATTAACAGCAAATTTTCATTTTTGGATGAACTATCCCTTTAAGGTTAATCATATATCATTGTTAAAAATGTAAATGCCTTAGTATGAGATGTATTACTTTGTATTACTAGTATGAGATGCAAAAATCAAAATGTTAGAAAGTGTCTTATTTTTCCCGAATTCCCCATATCATTAAGATCAACATAGCATTACTGCACGTCTTACAGGGTGGTCTGTAAAGAAGCATATCATTTTGAAAACTGGTTGTGAGCACAGGCAAAGAAAAAAAAGATGGAATGCAATTAATGTGGGGGCCATTGAACAAAGGTGATTTTTTTTTTTTAGTGAATGCAGTCAAAAGATGTTAGTTGGAGAAATCAAATATAAAATATTTATAATATAAACAAAATAAATAAAGGCAAAATCATTTGCCTCTTGCATACAGAGAAAGTCTATGTTTTTCTGCATGTGCATTAATGTTTTAATTAATCATTAAATTAATATTTGATGATTGAATATACTGATGGCCTATAATTAGACTCTAAAGTTTTAACATCCTGGCTCTAATTTAGCTGCAAGACGCTTTATATGATTAACTGCTGTGTGCTGTGGGTTTTATCAGGGATTATACACATAATAGGTGGTGCATGGTAATGAGCTCTAGCAGTAAACTCCAGCTGGTTTTTATGTCCCTTAATAAGCACACCATGCTAGCAAGCAACCACATCAAATGCTGGTAAATATTTGTTGCTGTTCATCCAATCCCCCCCCCCCCTCTTTGGTTAGATGAGATTTATATTGAAGACTACCACAATGTTAAGATTCCAAATGACTAATTTTGTTTAGTCTCTATAGGAAGAATATAAGCTTTCCTTTAGATTAATAACATGATGCCACATTTATATCTTATTGTAATAGCAAACATTTTAATCTTAAACACCTCCCAATTTGTTCTTCACAGTGCTGTCTGCCTTTTAACACTAATTAAATATCTGCCCTCCCACCACTAATTAAAAAGTGTTGGGTACACAGGCGGGTGCTGGGATGCCTGGGGAGTTAGAGGTATGACAACCTTTTTCTCCCTCTCTCTTAGTTATGTATTTAGCAGGATTTATGTGCGAGTAACTGCATATTCATGACACTTACAAATGCCTCAAGCTGTGCTCCAACACATTATGTTTCCACTCCAGTACACCTCCCTATACATACATAATCATATGCAAAGTATTTCCCTCTGATAAGCATGCATGGTATATTCAAGACAAATCTAAACCTGATTCAACCACAGTGGTCGTCATCTATCAAAATAACATATATGCTAAAATTTCACCTTGGGCGATTTGAACACAAAATTAAGGCTTTTACATTGTGTTCAAGCGCATAGTAGGCCGTAAAATTTAATTTACAGCTAACTCAAACTGGCGCATATCAAATGCATAGGCAATTGGACTCGACTACCTGCATATGAATGCACTGTAGTACCTTGCTTGCAGTGTGTAGAAATAAACTTAATATGTAACTTTATGAACTGACAGACTCCTAAGCTGTGTCCGAAATTATCCCCTATACCCTTAAACAGGGCCCAATTAGAGGGGATAGACATTTGTAGTGGTGTCCGAAACCATAGTGGATGTTATCAAGTGCACTCATTCAATCCCATAATCCACTGTAATAATAATGAGTGTACAACCGATATACACTCAATGGCTTGAATACCCATAATGCACAGTGAGGGTTGTGCCGAGTGAATTCCTGCCTCTCGCCAGAAGATGGCGTCTGCTTGTTCATGAGTAATATCATACAGGTATAAATGTCTTTTAAAGTGATTATTAAATCGTTAGTTTCCATGATCGAGTTCGGAAGAAGTCTTTTTATTACTACTGGTGCTGCCATTTTGCTAAGTTTCAAATGATTATTAAACTGCAAGCACAAACTATACAAAAGCGGCAGCCTGTTCGGCGCGCTCAGTGTCTGAATTCACTCAATTGTTTTCTTTCACTTCTGTATTAGTGGACTAATGTAGAGAATAGTGAATGAGGATATGGGGTGATTTTGAACACAGCACTAGACTTGTTGCAAAATTCACACTGTTCTCTACGGTTGGGATCTTGGGAAACTAGTTATTCATAACTGGTTCTATTTATTTTCGGTGCTCGATTCCGGTAACCAAATGAGTACATTATTTTAATTATCTGTATCAGCCGATAAGAGTAATTATCTGGACAGCTACTGTCCGATTGTTGAAAAACAGCAGATAATCAGGTCATATCCTGTCAGTAAAAAGGAGGTGGAAAAATATGTCAGACTCATGTAGAAAATGTCTCTTGTGTATAATTCAGGAAGTTAACATAATGCATTAAAGTAATCTCGCTTAAAAAAAAAAAAAAAAAAAAAAGGTCAGTAAACAAGTTGCATTTAACCTGTAGTTTTTTGGGTTTTTTTTACGTTTTTTTTCTCTTCACCAAACATTATTTGAGCTCGTCTCCCATCCAGTATTGCAATAAGCTTTGTTACATTTGATAGGAACAAAGTGTCTGCTCTCAAATTCTATGCATTTTATTACAACATTTAAATAATAAATGCGGTTTTGACACTCTTACAAGTGGCGTGACAGATTTTATAAAGGTATATCATGAAATAAACATTAATGAACATCAGATGGTATGTAGAAAGATACAGTTAAAAATGTAATATTGGTGCGTCCCTAGTAAAATACTTTGACAATTTCCTGCACTGCTTATTCAGTGGATGTGTGTATGCATGTATGTATGTGTGTGTATGTATGT